>PVJS01043001.1:0-17255 GCA_004027185.1 Glis glis
CTCCTCCTCCTTCTCTTGAGGACTCATTATGTTGCCCAGGCTGACCTCGGAACTACTGGGCTTAAGTGATCTTCCTGTCTTCACTTCCCACATAGCTGGAAATATAGGCACACACCACCACACCAGGCTGCTTTTTTGTTTTCCCCTAGGTATCGAGGATTGAGCCTAGAGGTACTTACTGTACCACTGAGCTATATCCCCAGCCCTTTCTGTTTTATTTTGAGCAAAAAAAAAAAAAAAAAAATCTAGGTGGTGTGAAGAAATGGGTTTGGAATGAAATCAGTGAGACCAATAGAGAGACCTGGCTAAGGAGACAGACATGAGAAAAGTGGACAGATCCCAGATGTGTTGAGCAGTTGACAGGACTCCTTGGATTGAACATGGAATGTAAAAGAAGAAGCTGGGCGCACGCTTGTAATCCCAGTACTTGGGAGGCTGAGACAGGAGGATCACAGGTTCCTGGCCAGCCTCAGCTACTTAGTGAGGCCTCTGCAACTTAGTGAGACCCTGTTTCAATATAAAGAATTAAGCCGGACATGGTGGCACATGCTTGTAATCCCAGTACTTGGGAAGCGGAGACCAGAGGATCCAGGTTCGCGGCCAGCCTCAGCTACTTAGTGAGGCCCTCCGCAACTTTGTGAGACCCGGTTTCAAAATAAAGTATAAAAAAATAGGGCCGAGGGTGTAGCTCGGAGGTAAAATGCCCCTGTGTTCAATCCCTGGTACCGCAAAAAAAAAAAAAAGGAATTAAAAAAAATAGGGCTGGGGGGGTAGGTTGGAGGTAGAATGCCCCTGGGTTCAATCCCCAGTACCGCAAAAAAAAAAAAAAAAAGAAGACACCATGCCCAGATTTTATTATTTATTTTGAAACAGGGTCTCAACCAGGCATGGTGGCACATGCTTGTAATCCCAGTTCCCTGTCCCAGACTGAGACAGGAGGATCGCAGGTTTGAAGCCAGCCTCAGCAACTTAGTAAGGCTCTCATCAACCTAGTGAGACCCTGTTTCCGAATAAGAAATAAAATTGGGCTGGGGGTGTGGCTCAGAAGTAGAGTACCTCTGGGTTCAATCCCCAGCAGCACAAAGAAAGAAAGAGAGAGACAGAGAGAGAGAGAAAGATAAAGAAAGAAACAAGGGGCCGGGCGTGGTGGCGCACGCTTGTAATCCCAGTACTTTGGGAGGTGGAGACCGGAGGATCCGGGTTTGCGGCCAGCCTCAGCTCTCTCTCTGTCTCTCTGTCTCTCTCTCCTTAGTGAGGCCCTCCGCAACTTCGTGAGACCCGGTTTCAAAATAAAAAGTATAAAAAATAGGGCGGGGGCGTAGCGCGGAGGTAGAACGCCCCTGCGTTCAATCCCCGGTACCGCAAAAAAAAAAAAAAAAAAGAAAGAAACAAGGTCTCACTAAGTTGTGTAAGGCCTTGCTCAGTTGCTGAGACTGGCTTCAAACCTGTGAGCCTCCTGTCTCATCCTCACAAGTACTGGGGTTATAAGTGTATGCCACCACGCCCGGCTCAGACTGTTTACTTTAAATAGCTGAGGAAAAATAGTATTTCATTACTACGTGTTGGGAACCCTAAATCCCTGGCTGAACTATAAGCAACCTTGGTATTTCTGAATAATGGGGTCAGTAAGTAACCCTTTTTCCCCTCTGGCAATAGCTCCCCAGCCCAATTTTAACCAGTTCCCACCTTAAGGTAATTTAAAGTGATTTGTGTGTGTTTCTGATACTGGGGATTGAACCCAAGGGTGTTCTGCTTCTGAGCTACACCACCCCGACACCCAGCCCTTTTTATTTATTTTTTTTATTTATTTATTTTTTTGTGGTACCGGGGATTGAATGCAGGGGCGTTCTACCTCTGCGCTATGCCCCTGGCCCTGTACTTTATTTTGAAACCGGGTCTCACGAAGTTGTGGAGGGCCTCACTAGGTAGAGAGAGAGAGGGAGAGAGAGACAAGGAGAGAGAGAGAGAGAGACAGGGAGAGAGAGAGCGAGAGAGTTGAGGCTGGCTGCGAACCCAGATCCTCCAGTCTCCGCCTCCCAAAGTACTGGGATTACAAGCGTGCGCCACCATGCCCGGCCTCCTTTTTATTTTTTATTTTGATTTTATTTATGTTTTGTACTGGGGAGTGAACCTAGAGGCATTCAACCTCAGAGCTACACCCCAGCCCCTTTTTTTCCTTTTCTTTTCGAAACAGAGTCTCGCTAAATTGCTCAGAACCTAGCTAAGATGCTGAGGCTGGTCTTTAACCAGCAATCTTATGGTCTCAGCCTCCCAAGTACTGGGATTACAAGCATGTGCCACCACGCCCAGTTGAGGCTCAGTTTCAAACAACTGCCCTCCCCTGACTCCCTGGAAGCTGAACAGCCCCTCCAAAC
This sequence comes from Glis glis, assembly GCA_004027185.1. Lineage (NCBI taxonomy): Eukaryota > Metazoa > Chordata > Mammalia > Rodentia > Gliridae > Glis > Glis glis. Next base: position 2,376 of record PVJS01043001.1, read on the forward strand.
CCCCACCTCTTCTCAGGCCTGGTCTGTTCTGTGCAGATGGTGAGAGCTGCAGATCATATAGCGCTCTGGACTTCTTTTTCTCCACACTTAATTTCTTTTTTTTTCTTTCTTTTTTCTTGGTTCTGGGGATTGAACCCAGAGGCATTCTACCTCTGAGCTACATCCCCAGTCCTATTTTTTATTCTTTATTTTGAAACAGGGTCTTGCTAAATTGCGGAGGGCCTCACGAGGTTGCTGAGGCTGGCCACAAACCTGCGATCCTCCTGTCTCAGCCTCTCAAGTACTGGGATTGCAAGCGTGCACCACCATGCCCGGCTTCTCCGCAATTATTTTTAAAGGCCTTGTGTGCCACCCTAAGATCTTCTCAAGGTTTCATCAGGAATCTCCCTGACCCTATCTCATGACTTGGTACTCCCAGACAGCTACTGTGATCTTCCCTGAGCCTCACCTGACCTCTTCCTCCACAGGAGACCCCCTTCCCACAGAGAGCCGGCTCATGAACAGCTGTATCCAGGCCAGGAGGAAGTGCCTGGCTGACCCCACTTGCTATGCTGCCTACCACCACCTGGGTTCCTGCACCTCTAGTCTAAGCACCGGACAGCGCTCGGCGAAGTCTTCTGTTCCTGCAGACTGCCTAGAAGCAGCGCAGCACCTCAGGAACAGCTCTCTGCTGGGCTGCACATGCCACCGGCGCATGAAGAACCAAGCTACATGCCTGGACATCTACTGGACCGTTCACCCTGCCCGCAGCCTTGGTGAGGCTTCGTCCGAGTGGGCTAAGCTCTGGAAGATGGCTCTTGGGCTTTTGTTTTGTTTTTGTGGTACAAGGGATTGAACCCAGGGGGTACTCTACCACTGAGCTACATCTCTAGCCCTTTATATTATTTATTTTGAGACAGGGTCTCACTAAGTTGCCCAGGCAGGCCTGAAACTTGTGTGTCTACTTCCTCAGCCTCCTGAGTAGTTGGGATTACAGGTGTACAACAGTGCGCCTGGACTTGGGGGTTGTTTTTGATATTGTAGGATATGCGTCAAATGGTAGATTCTGATGGGGATGATAATGAAGTTGTTCATTTGGCATCAGTAAGAGATGGAGGAAGCCAGGCGTGGTGGCGCACTTCTGTAATCTCAGTACTTGGGAGGCTGAGACAGGAGGATCGTAGGTACGAGGCTAGCCTCAGCAACTTAGTGAGACCCTGTTTCAAAATAAAAAAATAAAACAGGGCTGGGGGTGTAGCTCAGATGTAGAATGCCCCTGGGTTCAATCCCCAGTACCACAACTAATAATAATAATAATAATAAAAATAAATACATAAATAAATAAGGGCTGGGGGTATACCTTGGAGGTAGAATGCCCTTGGGTTCAATCCATAATACAGAAGAGGGGGGGGGAGAGAGAGAGAGATTGATTGAGATTGGCAGTGTTCCTTTGGACCCTCATATTGTCCTCCCTTCTCTCTACTCCCTCTTTTTTTTTACCCATATCTCCCTTTTGTCATAGCTCTGAGCCAGGCAAAGGCCCACCTGGGGAGATCCTGAAACAAAAAGATATGGAGAGGCGATGGGGAAAGGGTCTTAACTCACAAATCAGCTCCAAATACCATATAATCCATAAATTCAGAGAGACTGGGTAATAGCCCCTCCAGCCAGCCTTTAGCAGAAAGGATGTCACTAACCAGATAGAGAGAGTAAGAGAGAGAAGGCACAGAAAGGGCCAGTCCCCTCTTTCTATTAGTCAGCTTTTACTGGACTATGTTGTGGTAACAAAAGAGACGAGCAAAACAAGGTTTAGTTCTTGCTCATGTTTTGTGTTGGCTGTTTCATGTGTCTTCTTCACTCTTGGATCCAGGCTAAAGGTACAGCTTCTGTATGGGACGTTCCTTTCTCATGGCAGAAGAAAATGAGCATTGTCAAAACCATATGTTTTTTTGTTTTGTTTTGTTTTGGTACTGGGGATTGAACTCAGAGGTATTCTACCTCTGAGCTACACCCTAGTCCTATTTTATTATTTTTTTATTTTGAAACAGGGTCTTGCTAGGTTGCTGAGAGTCTTGCTAAGTTGCTGAGGCTGGTCTTGACCCTGTGCTCCTCCTGTCTCAACCTCCCAAGTACTGGGATTATAGATGTGCACCACCACACCCAGCTGGGATTGTCTTTTAATAAGGCCCTGTTTTTGCTCTATGGGAGTAGTTGTCCTATTCATTGTTCTCTAGGGCTCTTGCCCCAACCCTCTGGGAGATCCTGGCTTTCCACATTCTCTTCGTGTGTGTGTGTGTGTGTGTGTGTGTGTGTGTGTGTGTGTGTGTGTTTTACTGGGAATTGAATCCAGGAACATTCTACCTGGGAGCTATACCCTCTGACCTGTTTTATTTTTTATTTTGGAACAGGGTCTTGCTACACTGTTGACAGCCTCACTACATTGCTAAGGCTGTCCTCAAATCTGCGATCCTCCTGTCTCAGCCTCCCAAGTACTGGATTTGATTTCTATTATCTTGTGTGCCAGAAGTCTTTCCCACCATTCAAGACTTGCATCTCTTTCTAGACCTAATTAGAAGTTCGTTGCCTTTATCAGGCCTCTATGGGAAAGTCACTACTTTGGTCTTTTTGCCCTGAGTACATTTGCCTAACTGGCAGGATTTATTTGGTACCATCTTTTTTTTTTTTTTTTTTTGTACTCAGAGGCATTCTACCTCCAAGCTACACCCACAGCCCTATTTTATTCTTTATTTTGAAACAGGGTCACAACCTATATCTTTATGGCTCTGCATTTTTCTCATCTTTGCCGTGTAGAGCTTGAGTTCTGATCCAGCAGCCTCAGTCCCTCCTCTTCCCACCCGTTCTGGATCCTCAGCATTCTGGTGCTCCCTACCTTGCCTTTAGGTGACTATGAGCTGGATGTCTCCCCATATGAAGACACAGTGACCAGCAAACCCTGGAAAGTGAATCTCAGCAAGCTGAACATGCTCAAACCAGGTGCGGGGGGCAAGCCTGGGCTGGGGACGGGGAGGCTGGGCCAGCCTGAGGGAAGGGTGACGGGCACCAGCTGGGGGACCTACAGGGAAGAGTTTCTAGCCCACCAGATGACTGAAGCAGCCCTGTGTCGGGGGGTGCATGGTCTGCTCTCACAGGAGTCATCAAAAACACAACAGTCAGTAGGCAGGCATTGGAAGAGGGCCCATTCGAGCCCCTGGCCACCCTGAAGAGCGTGGTGGGAGTGACCACAGTCCCAGAGAAACCGACATGGAATATTTACCCGTATTCAAGACAGACAGGAAAGTAGCTTTTTTGTCCCTAAAGACAAGGAAATTGTTTTCAACCACTCTAATGGGATGGGCGAGGTATTAGGCAGAGAAAACAGTGAGAGCGGACTCCCCACCAGGGTGACTTAGGGTGGGGAGCCATCAGCCAGCAGACTGGTGAGGACATCGATGCATGTTTTTCTCAGGAAAGTAAGGCTGCCAGTTAATAAAGAACACACACATGCACTGTTTTTTTTTTTTTTTTTAGAAGAAGCCAGCTTTGTTGTATTGTCAGCTCTATATGTTAAAAATATAATTTTTTTTTTTGCGGTACTGGGGATTGAATCCAGGGGCGTTTTACCTCCGAGCTACACACCCGGCCCTATTTTTTTTATACTTTATTTTGAAACCGGGTCTCACGAAGTTGTGGAGGGCCTCACTAAGTAGCTGAGGCTGTCCCCAAACCTGTGATCCTCCCGTCTCAGCCTCCCAAGTACTGGGGGGATTACAAGCGTGTGCCACCACGCCCAGCTAAAAGTAGAATTTTGAAGTGACCTTTGTGGTATAGTCAGTTCTGTATTTTAGAATTCTGAGGAAAAACCACAGAGGTTTATTCATGGTAAACTTTTAGTTACAAGAAATCAGAGAGTAACCTGTTCAAGTTGTTCACTCGTTCCGGCTACTGGAATATTCTGTTAATAGAAATGTCACCAGGGTGCTGGAGGTGTATCTCAGTAGTATAGTACCTGCTTAGTATTCATGAAGTCCTGGGTTTAATCCCCAGTACTTGGGAGGCTGAGACAGGAGGATCACAGGTTTGGGGACAGCCTCAGCAAGTAGCAAGACTCTCAGCAACCTAGCAAGACCCTGTTTCAAAAAAATAAAAATAAAAAAGGGCTGGGGTATAGCTTGGAGGTAGAATGCCCCTGAGTTCAATCCCCAGCCCCCCCCACACACAAATGAGGAATAGGATAGGGAGGGCTTCACAGCACCAGATGTACTTTGTGGGTAGAGGGAAAGCCTTACACTAGGAGTGGCTTTATTCAGAACAGTTCCTCCTTCCCTCCTACCTCCATGACCTTCCTTGTCAGATCAGGGGTTTGCCTGGGTTCTGAGCTACAGATATGCCAGAGGGTGAAGTCTGGTCATTTGGTGTCCCTCTCCCCACAGATTCTGACCTCTGCCTCAAGTTCGCTATGCTGTGCACTCTTAATGACAAGTGTGACCGTCTGCGCAAGGCCTATGGGGAGGCCTGCTCCGGGCCCCGCTGCCAGCGCCACATCTGCCTGGCACAGCTGCGCTCTTTCTTCGAGAAGGCTGCAGAGCCCTATGCGCAGGGCCTGCTGCTGTGCCCGTGTGCACCCACCAACCGAGGCTGCGGGGAGCGCCGGCGCAACACCATCGCTCCCAGCTGCGCACTGCCACAGGAGGCCCCCAACTGCATGGAGCTGCAGAACCTCTGCCTCGCTGACGCACTGTGCAGGTGCAGGGTGCCGCCCGGCGGGGCGGGCACGGCCCTCCTCCTGGCCACAGGCTGGGTCTAACCGCCCCCAGGGAAACATGGACCCATTGGCTGCTTCGCTTTGAGTATTTTGTGATTCTTTGTGTGTGTGGTACTGGGGATTGAACCCAGGGGCATTCTACCTCAGAGCTACACCCCAGCCCCCCCCTTTTTTAAGTTTTGAAACAGGGTCTCTCTAGATTGTTGAGGGTCTCCTAAATGAGGCTGTCCTCAAAACTGCAATCCTCCTGTCTCAGCCTCCAAAGTACTGGAATTACAGGCATGCACCACCATGGCTGGTTTAAAGTCTTAAAAAGAATGTATGTGAGTGGGACGTGGTGGCGCATGCTTGTAATCCCAGTACTTGGGAGGCTGAGACAGGAGGATTGCAGGTTCAAGGACAGCCTCAGCAAATAACGAGACTCATTAACCTGAGACCCTGTTTCAAAATTAAAAAAATATATATGTATATATGTCTGGGGGTGTAGCTTGAAGGTAGAATGCCTCTGGGTTCAATCCCCAGTGCCACCAAAATAAAAAAAAATGTATGTGCCAGGTGTGGTGGTGCCCACCTGTAATCCCAGTACTTGGGAGGCTAAAACAGGAGGATTACAGGTATGAGGCCACCCTCAGCAACTTAGTGAGGCCCTCAGCAACTTAGCCAGACTCTGTTTCAAAAACAAAAAAAAGGGAGGGGCTAGGGGCATAGCTCAGAGGTAGAATGCCCCTGGGTTCAATCCCCAGTACCGCAAAAAAAAAAAAAAGTTTTGACTGGGGTATGGTGACAGCGCCTGTTGTCCCAACACTTAGGAGGCTGAGAAGGGAGAATGGCTTGAGTCTAAGAATTTGAGACCAGCCTGGGCAACTTAATGAGACCCTGTCTCAAAATTTTTTTCTTAAGCCAGGTGGCATGCCTGTAATTCCAGTACTTGAGAGGCTGAGACAGGAGGATTGCAGGTTCAAGGCCAGCTTCAGCAACTTAGTGAGGCCCTCCCCTCTGCAATTTAGTGAGACCTTGTTTCAAAGTAAAAATAAAATAGGGCTGGGGGTGTAGCTCAGAGGTAGTATGCCCCTGGGTTCCATCCCTAGGACCACACACAAAAAAATATTTTCCTTTGTGTTAAAACTTCATAAAATATAAAAATGTATGAAAACATCACTCTAAATTCCCTCACCTAAAGATAGTCTACTATATTTTGGCGAGCATTTCCTTCCAGTCATCTTTCTATCCGGACAACAAAAGTAGACATTTTGGTGATATGTTTGTGTCTGAGTGCTTGCCTTGATGGTAGTAATTCACAAGCAGTTTCCCATAGAAGAGTATAGAGTAGTGGTAAGATAGGTTCTGAGGACCAGTCAGGACAGACTGATATATATTTCAATCCTGGATCCATATGATCTTGAGCACATCACTTAACCTAAAATTCCATCACTTAACCTAAGGTTCTATTTAGTTCCCTGTAAAAATGGATAATAATACAGACCTCATGGGATTCTGGTCAGACTTAAATTACTTATGTAGAGTGCTTAGCTTATGAGGCAGAGTAAGTATTCAATAAATGGTAATGCTTATTTTGTCATTTATTGTCATTTAAGAACTTGATTTTTATTTATTTTATTATTATTATTTTAATTATTTTGTGGTATTGGAGATTGAACCCGGGGGCATTCTACCTCCAAGCTACACCCCCAGCCCTATTTTATTTTTATTTTGAAACAGCGTCTCATTAGGGTGATGGGAGTCTCACTACTTGCTGAGGCTGTCCTCAAACCAGCAATCCTCCTGTCTCAGCCTCCCAAATACTGGGTTTACAAGCATGTGCCACCACACCCGACTTGACTTTTATTTTTTATTTTCTTTTTTTTTGCGGTACTGGGGATTGAACCCAGGGGCATTCTATCTCTGAGCTACACCCTCAGCCCTATTTTTTGTTCTTTATTTTGAAATAGGGTCTCACTAAGTTGCGGAGAGCCTAAGTAGCTAAGGCTGCGAACCGGATCCTCTGGTCTCAACTTCCCAAGTACTGGGATTACAAGTATGCACCAGCACCACCACACCCGGCTTGATTTTTTTTTCTTTTTTTTTTTTTGCGGTATGGGGGATTGAACCCAGGGGAGTTCTACCTCCGAGCTACACCCCCGGCCCTACTTTTTATCCTTTATTTTGGAACCGGGTCTCATGAAGTTGCAGAGGGCCTCACTAAGTAGCTGAGGCTGGCCACAAACCCGGATCCTCCGGTCTCAGCCTCCCAAGTACTGGGATTACAAGAGTGCGCCTCTATGCCCCGCTTTGATTTTTGTTTTTGAAATTTTAATTAATTAATTTATTTTTGGTGGTGCTGGGCATTGAACCTAGGGCCTCAGAAATGCTAGGCAAGTGATCTAAGCTATACCCCCAGCCCAGAAAATTTGAAGTTCTGATCTGCCTTTCCTCTGCCTTCTTAGTACAAAACATTCACCAAACTTATCATCCATTCAAGTGACATTTTGTGTGTGTGTGTGTGTGTGTGTGTGTGTGTGTGAGTTACTGGGGATTGAACCCAAGGGCATTCTACCTCCAAGCTACACCCCCAGTCCTATTTTATTTTTGTTTTGAAATAGGGTCTCACTACTTGCTGAGACTGTCCTTGAACCTGCAATCCTCCTGTCTCAGTCTCCAAAGTACTGGGATTACAGGCATGCGCCACCATGCCTGGCTACTTAACCTCTTTGACTACCACTTTCCTCATTTATAAACTATCACGTAGTCAGGGATCTTGAGAATCATAACATTTACTTCCTACTTCTTATGGACTGGATACTATTTTAAGTACTTAACTTGTAATTCATCTAAACCTCATAAGAACCCTATAAGATAGATGTTATTTTTTTTATCATTCTCAGTTTACAAATGAAGAAACTACTGTGGTTAAATAACTTACAAACAGTTCAGAAGCTAGTAGATTAGGTTTCTTAAGTTTGGGGTGCAAACTGGGGGTGGTGATGCACACCTATAATCCCAGTACTTGAGAAGGTGACACAGGATCCCAGGTTTAAGGACAGCCTCAGAAATGTAGCAAGACTCTCAGAAACCTAGCGAGTCCCTGTTTCAAAAGTAAAAAAAGAGCTGGGAGTGGTAGCGCACGCTTGTAATCCCAGTACTTGGGAGGCAGAGACCGGAGGATCCGGGTTCGCAGCCAGCCTCAGCTACTTAGTAAGGCCCTCCGCAACTTCGTGAGACCCGGTTTCAATAAAGGATAAAAAATAGGGCCAGGTGTGTAGCTCGGAGGTAGAATGCCCCTGGGTTCAATCCCCAGTACCGCAAAAAAGATAATTAAAAATAAAATAAAATAAAAAATAAAATAAAAAAAATTTAAAAAGCCGGGCGTGGTGGTGCACGCTTGTAATCCCAGTACTTGGGAGGCTGAGACCGTAGGATCCAGGTTTGCTGCCAGCCTCAGCTACTTAGTGAGGCCCTCCACAACTTAGTGAGACCCTGTTTCAAAATAAAGAATAAAAAATAGGGCTGGCGGTGTAGCTTGGAGGTAGAATGCCCCTGGGTTCAATATGTAGTACCGCATTAAAAAAAAAAAAGGGCTGGGGGTGTAGCTCCGAAGTAGAATGCTCCTGGTTTCAATCCCCAGTACCAATAAACAAACAAACAAATAAATAAATAAGGTAAAAAGAGGTCCTGGGCTAGGTGACTAAGATATTGTCCCTGCCTTTAAGGAGTTCATAGTTGAGTGGGGATAACAGAGAAATAAACAACCAATCTAACACGAGGCAAAATGGAATGAAATCTGCAGAAATATATATATACAGAAAAACAGATTCATAATTTCATCATCAAAGAAAACTAGCCTTACCTATTATGGGATAAATGTTGATAATAACATATCTTGCAGGGTGTGGTAGCACACACCTGTAATCCTAATACTTGGGAGGCAGAAACATGAGGATCACAGGTTCAAAGCCAGCCTCAGCAACTTCATGAGATCCTCAGCAACTTAGTGAGATACTGATTCAAAATTGAAAAATAAGCTGGATGTGGTAGCACACACTTGTAATTCCAGTACTTGGGAGGCTGAGATAGGAGAATTGCAGGTTCGTGGCCAGCCTCAGCTACTTAGTGAGGCCCTCCACAAGTTAGTGAGACCCTGTTTCAAAATAAAGAATTAAAAAATAGGGCTGGGGGTATAGCTCAGAGGTCGAATGCCCCTGGGTTCAATTACCAGTACCGCAAATAAATAAGTAAATAAATAAATAGGAGCAGGGCATGGTGGTACACATCTTTAATCCCAGTACTTGGGAGGCTGAGACAGGAGGATTGCAGGTTTGAGGACAGCCTCAGCAAGTAGTGAGATTCTCATCAACCTAGCAAGACCCTGTTTCAAAATAAAAATAGAAGTAGGGTTGGGGGTGTAGCTCAGAGGTAGAATGCCCCTGGGTTCAATCCCCAGTAACAAACAAACAAAAAGGATCTAGCTGGGTACAGTGGCACACCTGCAATCCTAGCCACTCAGAAGCTGAGGCAGGAAGATCACAAGTTCAGGGTAGCCTTGGCAATTTAGCAAAACCCTGTTTCAAATTAAAATTTTATTTTTTTGGTTTATTTATTTATTTATTTAGGGTACTGGGGATTGAACCCACAGGCATTCTACCTCTGATCTATACCCCCAGCCCAATTTTTTATTCTTTATTTTTGAAACATGGTTTTGTTAAGTTGCAGAGGGCCTCACTAAGTAGCTGAGGCTGGCCACGAACCTGTGATCCTCCTGTCTCAGCCTCCCAAGTACTGGGATTACAAGCGTGTGCCACTACGCCTGGCTCAAATTAAAATTTTCAAACCGCTGGGCATGTACTTCAGTGGTAGAGTGCTTGCCTAGCATGCACGAGCCCTAGGTTCAGTCCTCAAAACTGCAAATAATAAAGATAATAATAGGCCGGGCGTGGTGTTGCATGCTTGTAATCCCAGTACTTTGGGAGGCGGAGACCGGAGGATCCGGGTTCGCGGCCAACCTCAGCGCGCATGCTTCTCTCTCTCTCCTCTCTCTCTCTCTGTCTCTCTCTCTGTCTCTCTCTCTCTCTCTCTCTACCTAGTGAGGCCCTCCGCAACTTTGTGAGACCCGGTTTCAAAAATAAAGCATAAAAAAATAGGGCCAGGGGCGTAGCGTGGAGGTAGAACGCCCCTGCGTTCAATCCCCGGTACCGCAAAATAAATAAATAAATAAATAAGATAATAATAGTAATGTATGTAATATTTATTAAATACTTACTGTATACCAGCTAATCTGCTGAGTACTATACATGCATTTGTGTGTGTGGAGGGGGGGTAATGGGGATTGAACCGAGGTGCATTCTACCTCCAAGCTATACCCCCAGCCCTATTTTTTATTCTTTATTTTGAAACAGGGTCTCAGTTGTGGAGGGCCTCACTAAGTAGCTGAGGCTGGCTGTGAACCTGGATCCTCCGGTCTCAGCCTTCCAAGTACTGGGATTACAAATGTGGGCCACCATGTCCGGCTCTCAGCCCTATTTTTATGTTTTATTTATGAAACAGGGTTTCACTAAGTTGCAGAGGGCCTCACTAAGTAGCTGAGGCTGGCTGCAAACCTGCGATCCTCCTGTCTCAGCCTCCCAAGTACTGGGATTACTAGTGTGCACCACCATGCCCGGCTTATTCTTTATTTTTTATTTCTTTCTTTGTGTGTGTGTGTGGTACTGGGGATTGAACCCAGGGGTGTTCTACCTCCAAGCTACACCCCCAGCTCTATTTTATTCTTTATTTTGAAACAGGGTCTCACTAATTGTGGAGGGCCTCACTAAGTAGCTAAGGCTGGCTGCGAACCTGTGATCCTCCTGTCTCAGCCTCCCAAGTACTGGAATTACAAGCATGCACCACCACACTCTGCCCCTATTTTATTTTTTATTTTGAAATGGGATCTCGCTAAGTTGCTGAGAGCCTTGCTAAATTTCTGAGGCTGGCTATGAACCTGTGATCCTCCTGTCTCAGCCTCCCTCCCAAGTACTAGAATTACAGGCATGCGCCACCACGCCCGGTTTATACATGCATTTTCTTATTTCATCCTCATGAAAATCCACTAAGTCATGCAAAAGTTATTATTTCTGTTTTACAGTCGACAAAACTGAGGTAAAAGAAGTTGCTGGCGATCCCATAACTGGGAATACTGGGGCCCAAATTCAGAGTGATGTGCTATGGGGGGTGGAATGATGGTGCATTCATTCATTCATTCATTCACTCACTCATTTTGTGGTACTGGGGATTGAACCCAGGGACATTCTACCTCCAACCTACACCCCCAAGCCCTATTTTATTTTATTTTATTTTATTTTATTTTATTTTTTTGAAACAGGGTCTCGCTAGGTTGATGATAGTCTCACTACTTGCTGAGACTGTCCTCTAACATGTGATCCTCCTGTGTCAGCTTCCCAAGTACTCGGATTACAGGAGTGTGCCACCACCCCCGGTCATGATAGTACATTTAACTGTGAAAGGGAAGCTGGGCATGGTGGCACACACTTGTAACCCCAGTACTTGGAAGGCTGAAACAGGAGGATCCGGGTTCATGGGCAGCCTCAGCTACTTAGTGAGGCCCTCCGCAACTTAGTGAGACACTGTTTCAAAATAAAGAATTAAAAATAGGGCTGGGGGTGTAGCTCGGAGATAGATTGCTCCTGAGTTCAATCCCCATTACCGGAAATGAATGAATGAATAAAAAATGTGACAGGGAGCCGGGTGTGGTGGTGCAAGCTTGTAATTCCAGTACTTGGGAAGGTGAGACAGGAGGATCGCAGGTTCATGGTCAGCATCAGCAACTTAGTGAGGCCCTCCGCAACTTAGTGGGATCCTGTTTCAGAAATAAAAGTATAAAATAGGGCTGCGGGTGTAGTTCGGAGGTAGGATGCCCCTGGGTTCCATCCCCAGTACCTCCTCCCCACACACAAAAGTCACAGGTAGGTTTCCTTGAGGAGGCGGCCCCGGGCCAGATGCTGAAGGCAGAGGAGGAGCTGGCATGAGGCTGGGCATGCCAAGCCCGAGAGCAGTGAGGGAGAAGCCCACAGGCCAGACTCTCAGTGGGGCTCTTGACATTCTTTTCTTCCAGATCACGCCTGGTGGATTTCCAGACCCACTGCCACCCCATGGACATCCTAGGGACGTGTGCCACCGAGCAGTCCAGATGTCTGCGAGCATACCTGGGGCTGATTGGTGAGACGGGGGCACAACTTGTCCAGCCCTGAGTGCGAGAACACCCGGAGCCTGAACTCAGATGGTGTGGTGCTGAGCTGGGTCGGAGCTGAAGTTAGGGTTAGCCTAGGCTAACACAATCCCTTCCCCTGTTCCCCACAGGGACCACCATGACCCCCAACTTCATCAGCAACGTCAACACTAGTGTGGCCTTAAGCTGCACCTGCCGTGGCAGTGGCAACCTGCAGGAGGAGTGTGAACGGCTGGAAGAGTCCTTCTCCCACAACCCCTGCCTCAGTGAGTGTGCCCCTCTTGCTCCCAGCCCTGTGGTTAGCCAGCAGAAGCCAGGGGAGGGACAGGGTCAACGCTGTGACCAGATTGGTCCCATCCATCTCCTTCAGACAGAGCAGTTGTCTTCTCAACATAAACTTCCATCCCCCAACCCTGGCCTTTCTTCCTTCTCCCACTCACTGAGGGACCCCACGCTGCTGTTCAACCTGGGCCTCCCCCAGGGACATCTCCAGCTTGAGGAACAAGCAAGCAGAATGAGACAATATCCCATTCCCACTGCCCACCCACCTGCCCCCCTATATCCCAGGGTCCCCATGGCATTCATTCCGTTTCCTGCCTTGGGAGTCTGAGACATCTCCTGCCACCGTGCCCTTGAAATCTGCCTTCTCTCCTCTCTCAGCGGAGGCCATTGCAGCTAAGATGCGTTTTCACAGTCAGCTCTTCTCCCAGGACTGGGAAGACACCACCATTTCTGCAATGGAACACCAGGTGAGGACTCCTCTGTTACCCTACAAACCTTTACCAGACCAGCTAGGGAAAACCCAAACCAAGCAGATGAGGGCTATATAGACCTCTAACGGACTCCCAGGGGAAGGGGGCAGCCTTGACTGAGGCTGGGGTGGGGAAGAGGGTAGAGATGGCCCCTGAGCTGATTCTCTTCCATTTCTTCCACAGAAAAAAAGCTCTGCTCTGAGGCCACAGCCCTGGGTGTCCTTTCTTTTCTCCTGCACACTTACTTTGAGTCTGATCTGGAGCCTCTGGTAGCTGAACTTTCTCAGGGGCCCTCCTACCCTCCACCATGCCCAGCCTGACTTACAGCCTGCAAGGGGCAAGAAAAGGGCAGCATCCAGAAAGAGGCTCAGTGTGCAGCACGGAAACCCTGACCCCACCCCGCACCCCACCTGCCATGTCCAGTTGGATCCAGTAAGGCCACAGTAGGAGCTAAAGGCTATGGACTCCAGATCCCAATTTGCTAGTTTTCGTTCCCTCCAGCCCTGCCCCCACTTCTGACTCAGGCTGCCCTTCCTTTGGATTCGGTGACCACATTTAGCTACATCTGGTGGTGACCAGCTCCACCAAGCTCTCTCCTGATCTATTCCTCCTGTCCACCAGGATCCCCCAGAGTCTAACAAATTAGTCCTTCTCTATTGCATCCTGCAGGTAAGCAGGGCTGGGGGTTCTGAGGCAGCCTGGAAAGTTTCCCCTTGTGAAGAAGGCTGGAGCAAGACTCCTGCCCCCTTGTCCCCTCCTCTGAAGGGAGGATGGGCGTCAGCTGCCTGTACCCTCTGTCCTGGGATCCCGGAGAGCATCTGGGCATCAGGAGCTGAAGCCTTTGGGCTTTGCTTGATTCCCACTACTGTCCCAAAGCCCCCCTGGTGTCTTGGATCATGATTAAACATTTTGACCTAAGTCTTTGCTCTTTTCCCATTTTCTCAAATTGTGAATTTATACAGAATTAGGGTTGTTACAGCCGCAAGGGCACAGGCCAGGTGATGAAGAGACACAGTAATCCTACCATCAACTGCAATATGACTTCAGGCAAGACTTTCAGCCCCTGTGTTCTTGACACACTGTTGGAAGGGAAAAATGCTGAGATGAGGCTGTAGACCCGGTATCCATCCCAGCTACAGCCGTGTCTGGGATACTGCCTGGGATCTGCCACAGCAGCTGAGATGGGGCCTGAGTCAACCACAGCATTTACTGAGCACCTGCTTGTGGAACTGGTCTGCTCCAGATCATAATGGGAGCCAGAGGAAAGCAGACACTGGTCCTTGATCTTAGGAAGTTTGTAATTCTATTGGAATAAAGAAACACCTACCATCTGGGCATGGTGGCACATGCCTGTAATCTCAGTACTTGAGAGGTTGAGACAGGAGGATTGCAGGTTCAAAGCCAGCCTCAGGAACTTAGCGAGACTCTCAGCAACCTAGCAAAACCGTGTGTGTGTGTGTGTGTGTGTGTGTGTGTGTGTGTGTGTGGTACTGGGAATTGAACCCAGGGACATTCTACCTCTGAGATACATCCCCAGACCGGTTTTATTTCTTATTTGGAAACAGGGTCTCACTAGGTTGCTGAGAGCCTCACTAAATTGCCGAGGCTGTCCTCAAAGCTACGATCCTCCTGTCTCAGCCTCCTAAGTACAAGGATTACAAGCGTGGGTCACCACGCCTGGCAAAACCCTGTGTAGCTCAGAGGTAGAATGTCCCTGGGTTCAACCCCCAGTACCAAAATATAAATAAATAAATAAATAAATAAATAAATAAATAAAAGGAGCTGGGGGTTGCCAGATGTGGTGGTACACGCTTGTAATACCAGTACTTGGGGGGCTGAGACAGGAGGATCGCAGGTTTGCGGCCAGCCTCAGCTACTTACTGAGGCCTCCGCAACTTAGTAAGACCCCATTTCAAAATAAAGAATAAAAAGAGCCGGGCGTGGTGGCGCACGCTTGTAATCCCAGTTACTTTGGGAGGCGGAGACCGGAGGATCCGGGTTCACGGCCAGCCTCAGCTCTCTCTCTCTCTCTCTCTCTCTGTCTCTCTCTGTCTCTCTCTCTACTTAGTGAGGCCCTCCGCAACTTCGTGAGACCCGGTCTCAAAAATAAAGTAAAAAAATAGGGCTGGGGGTGTAGCGCGGAGGTAGAACGCCCCTGCGTTCAATCCCCG
>PVJS01043002.1:0-17255 GCA_004027185.1 Glis glis
CTCAGCTGCTGCTTCAGGTTCTGGTCAGGCCTTCAGGCACTGGGGACTCTGCCAACTGTGGATCAAACTGCTGCTCGCTTTTGATGCTGATGCTCTGCAGTTGCTGGCTTTACAACAGGTCCTTGGCTTCTTTGTTGGTGGCCTGCAGCAGTTGCAACGCCAGTAGCCAATGGCATGATCTGATGAAGATGGTGCCACTGCCACTTCTGCTGATGCAGCCGTTCGTGTCTGTGTCACGTGTGGAGCGAGTTGCTGCTTGCCTTCACTGCTGCTATTCTGCTGTTGCTGGATTCATGACAGGTGGCTGGCATCTCTGATGATCTTGTGTGGAAGCCACAATGCTGGTAGCCACTGGTAAAATCCTGCCAATATAGCACCACTGCAGCCACTGTCGCTGCCACTGTTTGGTCCCTTTTGAGTGTGGAATGAGCCACTGCTTGCTTTCATCTCTACTGATCTGCAGTTGAACTTGCAACAGGTCTCTGGCTTCTCTGGTGGTGGTGTGTGGAAGCTGCAATGCCGGTAGGGGCTTGTGTGATCAGGCCAAGATGGCGCCGCTGCCATTCTTTAGGTAAGGGGTTTGGAGCTTTATACTTTCCTCTGTTTTGTCTTCTGGCTTTGATTCCATCACGTTTCAAATTTTTTGTTGTTTAGTTCAAGTTTTTGTTGCTTTTCTTCTCCTGTCGAGAAGTTGCTTTCACAGCGATTGAGATCCGAGTCACAGAGATAGATATCTCCCTTAGTCGCCATCTTGGAACTCCAACATTGGTGTTTTGATAGGGATTGCATTGACTCTGTAGATCACTTTTGGTAGACTATTTTGATAATATTTATTCTGCCTATCCAAGAGCAAGGGAGTTCTTTCCATCTTCTAAAATCTTTATTTTCCTTCTTTAGTGTTTTATAATTTTCATTGTAGAGGTCTTTTATCTCCTTGGTTAGGTTTATTCCTAGGTATTTTATTGTTTTTGAGGTTATTGTCAATAGAATTGTTTTCTGGATATCTTTTTCTGTGGATTCATGGTTGGCATATAGAAAAGCTACTTATTTTTTTAGATTGCTTTTGTATCCTGCTACTTTGCTGAATCTGTTAATCAGCTCTAGGAGTCTTTTGGTTGAGTTTTTGGAGTCTTCTAAATATAGGATCATGCCATCTCCAAAGAGAGATAATTCCAGTTCTTTTCCTATTTGAATTCCTTCTCTTGCCTTATTGCTCTGGCAAGAGTCTCAAGACTATATTGAAAAGGAGTGGTGATAGTGGACAACCTTGTCTTGTTCTTGATTTGAAAGGGAATTCTCAGGTTTTACCCATTCAATATGATGTTGGCTCGGGCGTATTGTATATTGCCTCTATAATGTTGAGGTAAGTTCTTTCTATTCTACTTCTCTGCTTTGTTTTTAACATGAATGGGTGTTGGATCTTGTCAAATGCTTTTTCAGTGTCTACTGAAATGATCATGTGATTTTTGTCCTTATTTCTATTTATGTGGTGAATGACATGTATTGATGTACATATGTTGAACTGGCCTTGCATTCCTGGGATGAAACCAACATGGTCATGGTGTACAATTTTCTCGATGTGGTTTTGAATGTGCATGGCTAGTATTTTGTTTAGAATTTTTCTTCTATGTTCATCAATGATATTGGTTTGTAATTTTCTTTTCTTGAGGATTCTTTATTTGGTTTTGGTATTAAGATGTTACTGGCCTCATAGAAGGTGTTTGGAAGAATTCCATCTCTTTCTATCTCATGGAATAAGTTGTGAAACACTGAGTTTAGTTCTTCTGTAAAGGTTTCATAGAATTCAGCTGAGAATCCATCTGGACCTGTGGTTTTCTTTGATGGAAGGCTTTCTATTTTTATTTCTATCTCTTGGCTTGACATTGATTGGTTTAGGTTTTCTGTATCTCCTTTTTTTAATTTAGGTAGGTGGTATGTGTCTAGAAGTCTGTTGATTTCTTCTATGTTTTCCAGTTTATTGGAGTAGAAATTTTCAAAACAGTTTCCAATGATCCTTTGGATTTCCCCCACTGTCTGTGGTGATGTCTCCTTCTTCATTTCTAATTTTAATAATTTGGGTTGTTTTTCTCTTTCTTTTGGTTATGTTGGCTAAGGGCTTGTCAACCTTGCTAATCTCTTCAAAGAACCAGCTTTCTGTTTTGTTGATCCTTTGTATTGTTTTTTATTCTCTATTTCATTGATTTCTGCTCTGATATTATCTCCTGCATTCTACTGGCTTTGGGATTCGTTTTTTCAGGTCTTTGAGGTGTATCATAAGTTTGTAAATGTTGTGACTTTCTATTTTTCTTATGTGGGCACTCAGTGCTATAAATTTTCTTCTTAAAACCTCCTTCAAAGGATCCCATAGATTTTGTTATGTCATGTCTCTATTTTTGTTTAATTCTAAGAAATTTTTTATTTCTCCCCTTATTTCTTCTCTGATCCAGTCCTCATTCAAAACTGTATCATTCAGTCTGCTTTTACTTATGTAATTTATTTTGTTCATTCTGTACTTGATTTCTACTTTCATTCCATTATGATCTGAAAAGTTGCAGGGAATCATATTACATTTTTCTAATTTGCTCATACTTGCTTTGTGACCTAAAATATGGTCTATTTTGGAGAAGGTTTAATTAGTAGCTGAGAAAAATGTGTATTCAGCTGTTGTTGGTTGAAACATTCTGTATATGTCTGTTAGGTCCATGGTGTTTATACTGTTCTTTAGGTCTGAAGAGTCTTTACTGATCATTTGTCTGGAAGATTAATCTAGTGGTGTGAGTGGCGTGTGCAAGTCTCCCGATATTATTGTATTTGGGTCATTTGAGACTTAATGTTCCAAAGAGTTTGTTCTTATAAAAGTGGGTGCACCCACATTTGGGACATAAATGTTTACTGTCATTACATGTTCTTATTGGATTTTTTCTTTTATTAGTAAGAAGTGACCTGCTTTGTCTCTGTTGATAAGTTTTAGCATAAAGTCAGCTTTATTAAATATGAGTGTTGCTAGTCCTCCTTGTTTTCAGTCTCCATTTGCATGGTATATCTTTTTACATCTTTTGACCTTTAACATATAGATATCTTTGGCTATGAGGGGAGTTTCTTGCAAGCAGCATAAAATTTAATTATGTTCTTTAACCCACATTGCCAGTCTATGCCTTTTAATTGGAAAGTTCAGAGCTTTGATATTCAGTATTATTGAGAGATAATTGTTGTTTCCTGGCATTTTGAGTTATGTTTTCTGTTTGATATAGTCTTTTTTCTCCTTCACATAGTTGCCCATCTGGTGGAATTTGTCCCTCCTCTGTTCCTGGTATCTGTTTCTTTTTCTTCTTTGTGTTTTATTTCTTTAAGTATTTTTTCTAGTGCCAGCTTGGTAGTCATGAATTATTTTAGTTTCTGCTTGTCTTGAAAGGTTTTTATTTCTCCACCAATTTTGAATGATATCTTTGCTGGATATAGCAATCTTGGTTAGAATTGTTCTTTTTTTTCAGGGTCTGGAGTACATAATATGAGCCCCTCCTGGATTTCATGACCTGGGTTGAGAAGTCTGGAGTGATTCTTATTGTTTTGCCCCTAAATGTCAGCTGTCCTTTTGTTCTGGATGCTTTTAAGATTCTTTTCCTGGGCTTCTTTCCTCATTTTGATTATTATGTGGTGTGAGGAAGTTCTTCTTTGATCTTTTCTTGTTGTTGTTCTGAATGTCTCCTGTACATGGATATCCAAGTTTTTTCTATGTTTGGGGAAATTCTCTGATGTTATTTCTCTGAAGAGGTTTCTCATACCCTTGGTTTGTGCTTCTATACCTTCTCAATGCCTATTATTCATATGTTAGATTGTTTCATATTAGCTATATTTCTTGGATGTTCTGGTCATGTTGTATTGTCTTCTTGATATTGTTGACTGTGTGGTCAGTTTTAAATAAGCTGTCTTTCAAGAGTGAGACTCTATTTTCCATGTGGTCTAGCATGCCAGAGGTGGTTTCTATTGAAATCTTGATCATTGATTGACTCCTTCATTTTGATCAAAGCCTCTTTTTGGTTCTTATGTCCTCAGTTTCTCTATTCATGTATTCTTTCATTTTCTATACACTTTCTCTGACTTCATTTCTGAGGCTTTTGATCATGTTGAAAATCAAAATTCTGAATTCTCCTTGTGGCATTTCCTGCAGCTCAGTATTAGTGATCTCCCTTATTGTTGAGTTGTGGGAGTTTGTTGTTTCCTTGCTGATCTTCATTCTCATGTTCTCAGAGTTCTCAGCTTTGTTTTTCTGTTGCCTTGGCATCTTCTTCTTCTTTGTGTGAGGGTCATGTGTTTGTTATCCCGTTATAATATGATGTATTCTGGTAGTATGTATTTGCTTCTATGAGTGTGTTTCATATAATCAAATTTTTGAGTTTTTCCCCCAGCTCCTCTTTAATAATTTATAGTTTTTAGTGCAGGTAAACAGAAGTTTCTGACTGGCTGCAGACTGCCGTGATCTCCAGGCCCAAATTGTCGGGCCAGAGACTATGATGTTCCATTCAGAGCCTGCAGACTACTAGTTGGGATTTAATGCCCCACAGACACCATCACTCCTTTGCTTATTGCGAACCCGTGAGATTCTGTAGAGTGCTGACCTCCATCCTCTGTGGTCACTGGGCCAAAGCTCAGCAGGACCAGAGATTATTATGTTCTGAGCATGTGGCCCAGGGACACCATCACTGATTTGATGGTTGTGATCATGTGGAGTGCTGTCAATGTCATGTGTGTATGCTTGGCACAAATCTGCTGGTGGAGAGAGTGTTGAGTTCCTAGCTTGTAACTGTGATCATGTAACTCCCTGCTGGCCCCTAGCCTCCCTGCTTTCAGGACTTAAGTGCTAGCAGGGAGAGATTGTACTGTTCTGAGCCTGGGGCTTGGTTGGCTCAGTTAGTTAGACCCAGGGACACCACTGCTGCTCTGGGCAGCTGCGATCACGTGAGACATTATTGGCCTCTGGCCTTGGTGCTTTTCGTGCCCAAACACTGTCAGGCATGAGGCTGTAGCCTTCCAAGCCTGGAGCACAGTTGGCTGAGTTATTTCTCCCCACAGACACCATGGCAGGTGGTCCTGTGGTGATTGCTGGTGACACTGAAGGGGCGCAGTGAACTGCTGACTCTAGGTCCCTTGTGCCAGAATGTCCCTAGGTGTCTGCTAATTCACATATCTGCTGTGTCTGACTGTAGCCCCCACCTCCACTTCTGCAGCAATAATTTGCAAACTCATATACCCTGTGGGTCTATTCATTAGCACACAAGTCCCTGTAGTCATGCAGGGCAGGTTTTTGATGGGAAGATTTGTTAACTCATGGTCTTGATGAGTGCCACTCAGGCCCTGCAGGCAGAAAAGTGTTCAGCTGCAGTCACATGATCTCACTGTGCAGTCTGGCTGGGCTGTCTTGGGAATCCAGTCTTGAGTTATTTGAGCATGGAGATAAGAGTGCAATTGCTTTTGATGATAGTTTTCTGCAGTCACTAACTCAACAAGATTCTGCTGTTTCTTTGCTGCAGTTGGTGTCTGAGAGCTGCTGGTCCTGGCAGCCACCAGCCCCAGCGTGGACTCACCAAGATGGTACTACCTCCACTCTCCACACACCAGATGAGAAATGTGGAGCTGTTTTTAGTCCTCTGCTCTTTGTATTGCATCCATTTCCACCACGTATTGACTGTCATTCTTCTGTTGAGTTCTGAGTGCTTTACTTCTCTTGCCAAGAAGCAGTCTTCCTGATGGTTGAGTTCTGAATCTTGGAGCACCTGAGACATGCTGTCTCCCTCTATTCCACCATCTTTAATCATATGTTTAACTTTTTAAGAAATTGCCAAACTGTTTTGTGAAGAGGTTGTACCATTTTACATTGCCATCACCAATGTATGAGTGTTCCAATTCTTCCCCATCCTTACCCCTGCTTGTTATTTTCCTTTTTTTTGTTTGTGTTTGTTTCATTAAATCATCCTTGTGGGTGTGAAGTAGTATCCTACTGTGGTTTTGATTTGCATTTACCTAATGATTAATGATAATGAATATCTTTTAATGTGTTTATTGACAATTTAGTTATATGTTCTTTGTGAAAATGTCTATTAAATTATTTTCCCATGTTAAAATGGGATATTATCTTACTAATGTGTTTATATATTCTAGATACAAGTCCATTACCTGATATGAGATATATAAATATTTTCTTCTAGTTTCTGGCTTGTCTTTTTATTCTCAAAAGAGTGTCTTTCAAAATCAGGTGTTTTTAATTTTGTTTAATTCCAAATTATCAATTTTTTTCTTGTATGTATTATCCTTTTAATGTTCTGTCTTAAATCTTTACCTGTTTTGGTCAATATTCTCACTGATATTATTCAAAATGACTGACCACACAACTTAGAGAAAGAAAGATTTATTTGCTCACAGTCTTTTTGGAGATTTTAGGTTTTGTCCATGTGAGGCCAGATTCTGAAGCTCAGGGCATGGTGGCAGGAAGTGGGGAGAAGTGGAGAAAGCTCCACTCTCACATCATGAAGGCCTGAAGCAGAGACAGCAGGGGGAAGACAGAACCATATAATCACCAAGATCACCCCCCAGGGATACCTCCTTAGCAACTAAGTCATGCTTCCAACATTGCTACCTTGTTTCTATGAGGGATAGGGGGACATTCTAAACCCAAATCATTACATTACCTAACTCAGGATCAGGAAAGATTTTTTTTAACGATGATCACCTTGAGAAGTTTACTGCTTTACAGGTTTACCTTTAAGTCTGTAACCAATTTTTAGTTAATATTTGGTTATACAACAAGGTATATGTCAATGGTCATTTTCATCAATATTGATATCCAATTATGCCAATGATATTTATTGAAAAAATAATTATTTTTCATGAGTTGTTTCTATACCTTTGTCAAAATAGGTTCATCCTATGTGTATGGATATATATCTGGAATCTCTATTTTGTTCTATTCATCATTTTGTCCAGGTTGACATAAAACAGTCTTGATTATTGTAGCTATAAAATAAATATTTAAATCAAGAAGTGTAAGTCTACATCATTCATTATTCACTTTAAATGTTATTTTAACTAGATTATTTTAATTTCCATATGAGTTGTAAAATCTGCTTGTTAATTTTTACAAGAATGTTTCTGGACTTTTCATTATAATTGTGTTACATAACTATATCAACTTGGGAAAAATCGATAGTCAATAACAATATTGACTTTTCTGCTTCAAATTCCTGGTATAATTGTCCTTACTTTAGGATTTCTTTAAATTCTTTCAACAATGTTATATACTTAGCTGTACATGGGTCTTTTGTGTGTGATCCTCCTGACTCAGCCTCCCAAGTACTGGGATTACAGGCATGCACTACTGCATCCAGCTGTCATTGGTATTTTGATGGGGTGTTATGTTTTGGGTTTAGAATGTCTCACAGACCTCATGTCATAGACAAGGCAACCATGTTGGAGGTAGGGCTTGGTTACAGAGGAAGGGTCCTTCGGGATGAGGCCTTTAGGTTATGGTCATAAGGTATTTTGGGTCACAGCAGTGAGAATGCTAACTTGGGGATTGCATGAATCTGTAGATCATTTTTGGTAATATGGCCATTTGAACAATATTAACTCTACCTATTCAGGAGCACAGGAGATCTTTTCATGTTCTTAAGTCTTTTATTTCTTTTTCAGTGTCTTTTTACCTTCTTGATCTAATTTATTTCTAGGTATTTTATTTTTTTGAGGCTATTGTGAATGAAATTGTTTTCCTGGATTTTTTTCTCAGTAGATTTATTATTGATGTTTAAAAAAGCTATTGATTTTTGTGTGTTGATTTTTTTATCCTGCTAGTTAGTTGAATTTTCTTATCAGATCTAGAAGTTTTCTGGTGAAGTTTAAAGATCTTCTACTTATAGGATCCTGTCATCTGCAAACAGTGATAATTAAATTTTTTCAAATTTGATAATTTTGAATTTCCTTTTGCATCCCTTTAAATTCCTACTTTTGCCTAATTGCTCTGAATAAAATTTCAAGAATTGAAAGGTGGTGAGAGTGGGCATTCTTGTCTCATTCCTGATTTTAAAAGAAATGTTTTTTAGTTTTCATCCATTTAGTATGATGTTGGCTTTGGGTTTGTCATATATAGCCCTTATGATGTTGAAGTAAGTTCTTTCTATACCTGTTTTTTTCAGGAATTTTTGATGTAATATCAAAGCCTTAGATCTTTCTGGTTATGATTCATTTATTTTATTTTTATATAGTTTTACTGGTGCATTGCATTCTCATAACATAAACTAGTTCAGAGTGATAGTGACATACATGTACACAGCACAAAAATATAGAATGCTTTATGAATTTCATGTCACCCTTGTTCAGGGGCTATGCTAATCTTCTCTGTATCCTTCCAATTTTAGTATATGTATTGCTGAAGTGAGCACAGGTTTGTTTTTTTTATCATGAATGAATGCTGAATTTGACAAAGCATTTGAAATACCTATTGAAATGATCATGTGATTTTTGTCCTTTTTTTTTGTAGTACTGGGGATTGAACCCAGGGGCGCTCTACCTCTGCGCTACACCCCTGGCCCTATTTTTTTATACTTTATTTTGAAACTGGGTCTCATGAAGTTGCGGAGGGCCTCACTAGGTACAGAGAGAGAGAGAGAGACAGAGAGAGACAGAGAGAGACAGAGAGAAAGCTGAGGCTGGCTGCAAACCCAGATCCTCCGGTCTTCGCCTCCCAAAGTACTCGGATTACAAGCGTGTGCCACCATGCCTGGCTCCTTTTTTCTATTAATGTACTGTATTATGTTTATTGATTTGCATATGTTGAGCCATGTTTGCATCCTTGGAATAAAATGAACTTGCTAATGTATAATCTTTGTAATGTGATTTTGAGTCCGATTTGCTAATATTTGAAGGAATTTTTGTATTTATACTCATTTAATATACTGGTCTGTAGTTTTCTTTAATTAAGGTGCCCTTTTCTGGTTTTGGTGACTAGGGTAATACTGGTTTCATAGAATGAATTTGGAAGCATTTTCTACCTTTCTCTTTCTTGGAATAATTTAAAGAGCTTTGCCATTAGTTCTTTAAAATCCAAGTAGAATTCAGCTGTGAGTCCATCTGGTCCTGGCTTTTTTGTTGTTTTTGGGATACTTTTTATTACTGCTCTAATCAAATTGCTTATTACTGATATGTTTAGGTTTTTTATATCCTCTTGGTTCAATTTTGGTAGGTTGTGTGTGTCTAGAAATGTATGCATTTCTTCTAGATTTTGCAATTTATTGGAATACAAGATTCAAAATTATCCCTAAAGATCCTCTGGGTTTCTGTGATTTCTGTTGTAATATCTCCTTTTTTCTCTAATTTTATTAATTTGGATCTTCCCTTTCTTTCTTTTGGTTAGTGTTGTGAAGGTTTTATCAAACTTGTTTATCTTTTCAAAGAACCAACTTTGTTTCATTGATCATATTTTTAAAAATTCTCTATTTCATTAAATTTGGCTCTCATTTTAATTATTTCGTTCCTTCTACTGGGATTGGCATTGGCTTGTTATTGTTTTTCTAAGACCATGAGATGAATCATTACTCATGTATTTGGGATCTTTCTTTTTTATATAGACTCTTATAGTATAAATGTTTCTCTTACAAACACATTTATAGTTTCCTAAAAATTCTAATAAGTTGTATCTCTATTCACATTTCATTCTAAAAAGTGTTTAATTTCTTCCCTGATTTCTTCAATAACCCACTCATCATCCAAAAATGTATTGTTGAAAAATTGTCATTTGAAGGAAAATGAATGGACTTAGAGAATATAATGTTAAGCAAGATTAGCCAGTCTCAGAAAGTCAAGGTCATATGTTTGCTCTCATATGTGAAAGCTAGAACAAAAATAGGAATCAAAAGGTATTACAGTCATATGAGGAGAGAAAACAGTAAAATAGTGGAAGAGGACTGGGGGAGGCAGATAGAGAGGGATAAATGAGAATTGAGAAAGGGAACAGTTCAAATAAGGGCACATCCATACAAAGTTTCTCTGCCAATCTCACTAATATGTATGGGGAGGGAGGAAGGGGAAGGATGGCAGGTATACACACAGAAATACACCAAATGGTGTGTGCATATATGTTTATACCACTTTGAATCTCATTGTGATGTATAAATAGATTGTAACAATACAAGTATAAAAATGTATTGTTCAGCTGGGCATGTGGTGCACACCTCTAATCCCAGTACTTGTGAGGCTGAGAAAGGAGGGTTGCAGATTCAAAACCAGCTGCAGAAACCTAGTGAGACCCTGTTTCAAAAGAAAAGTTAAAAAAAGGACTGTGGGTTTAGCTTAGAGATAGAATGCCCCTTAATTCAACCCCCAGTACCACAAAATATATATATATATATTTTCAATCTCCATATATTTATATATTTTTTGTAGTTTTTTTGCTGTTGATTTCTGATTTCATTTTATTACATTCTGATAAGATGAAAGAAATTATATCAACTTTTTGTGTTTGCTAAGACTTGCTTTGTGGCCAAAAAAATTATATGTTTTGCAGAAAGTTCCATGATAGACTTTTCAAATACTAATAAAAATGTATTGGTGCATCATAATTGTATATAATAGTAGTATTAATAGTGATAACAGCCATATATGGACATAACATTATTTGATCTGTTTCCTTTCCCATATCTCCCCTATCCTTTCCTTCCTTCCTCCTCCAATCCAATTCCAGTACGTTACTGGTTCTTGTCTTAATATTCATGAGGACTATTTTCTCTCCTTTTTTCTCTCTAGTTTCCACATATGAAAGAAATCATGTGACCCTTGATTTTCTGAGTCTGGCTCATCTCACTTAGCATTATGTTCTCCAGTTTTATCCATTTACCTGCAAATGACAAAATTCATTATTTTTCCTCATACCCTCACCAGTATTTATTATTGTTTTTATTCTTCATGATTGTTATTCTAACTGGATTGAGTTGAAATGTCAATGTAGTTTTCATTTGCATTTCCTTGATGGAGTTGTACATTTTTTCATATATTTGTTGGCCATTTGCATTTCTTAAGAGAAATGTCTATTTAATTCAATTGCACATTCATTTTTAATATATTTTTGTTGGTGCATTGTAGTCTCACATCATAATGTAGTCCAGAGTGATAGGGACATACATGCATACAGCACTTCATGAGCCCTTCCTCACCACTAGCTTCCCACTTCCTCCCGACCTCCATCAATGGAAGTGTTCCCTTCATTAATTTTTCCTCTGCCCCCCACCACCCTTCCCTAGACCCCCTCCATCATTCCTCTGGTGTTTCTCCTCCTTTATCTAAAGTCCCTCTTGTCTCCCAATCCTGTGCAAACACAGAACTCCACATATTACACAGAGAGGGCTGGGTTGGTCCAATTTTTCCTCAGGTACCACGACTGTGTGACGATCCCTGGAGCCTTGCAAGGGTGCTGTGATCCGCAGGCTGCAATTCTGCCCCACCCAAATGTTGCCAGGGGCTTTCTGCTTATCCATGCATCTACCATGTCCCACAGCAGACCACATCTCCACAGGGGGAAATCTGCACAGTCTCAGACCCCACAAGTCCCTGTGGCTACACTGGGTGGTCTCCCCCTGGGGAGGCTCATTAACTTACAGTCTCATTGGGCACTGCTCTTAATCTCTGGAGGAGGGGGTGGGCTCAGCCATGCTGCTGCAGGTTCTAGTCAGACCTCCGGACACTGGGGACTCTGCCAAGTGTGGACCAAACTGCTGCTCACTTTTGTCGCTGATGCTCTGCAGTTGCTGGTTTTACAACAGCCCACATGTTATGAGGTATCTTCACCATAGACACACCAGACTAGTCAATTGCCAATAGAAAATCTTTATTCCGGCTGGCCAGGACCACACCAAGAATTCATCTGGAGTGAGGCCCTGACTCATCATTTCAGGCTGGTCTTACAGAGAAAAAAGCAGCCTTAGGGTGAAAAGTTCATATTCCCATACGTGGTGGATACAATAACCCATTGTGTAGCACTAATGATAAGAATAACAACAGCTCAGGGTAAAAGATTTACTTGTGGCAAAACATCTTGCAGATGTGGAAAGCAAAACATGCGCGGCTGAATACAACACTTGCTTATAGGCGACAAAACATATTTCCTGTAGGTATGGGAAACAAGCAAGGAAAAAAAGGGGTGTTTAAAGTGTGGGTAAGTGGAAAGGACAGTAGTTGAAATTAGCAGCTAACATAAATCGTATAGTTTCTGACTTTACCCATATCCTGTTTCTCACTTGGGTGGGTTGCGTTGGCACATGATTTATTCCAGTTTCCTGAGGCATTGTTTGGGTTTAACATGCAGAAGCCACAATGCCAGTAGCTGCTATCACAGTCTGACTAAGATGGCACCACCACTGCTTCCGCCAACGCAGCAGTTCGGGTCTGTGTTGAATGAGGAGCGAGTTGCTGCTTGCCTTCACTGCTGCTATTCTGCGGTTGCTGGATTCACAACAGGTCGCTGGCATCTCCATTGGTCATGTATGGAAGCCATAATGCCAGCAGCTGCCGGCACGGTCCTGCCACGATGGTGCTGCTGCAGCCACTGGTGCTGCCGCCATTCAAGTCTCTGTTGAGCATGGAGCGAGCTGCTGCTCGCTTTTGTTGCTGCTGATCTGTGGTTTCTGGATTTAAAACAGGTCTCTGGTTTCTTTGCTGGTGGTGTGTGGAAGCTGCAATGCCAGCAGGCACTGGCACGGTCCAGCCAAGGTGACGCCGCTGCCATTCCCTAGGTAAGGTGCTTGGAGCTTTTTGCTGTCCTCTGTTTTGTCTTCTGGCTTTGATTCCATTGTGTTTCAAATTTTTCATTGTTTAACGTTTTTGTTGCTTTTCTTCTCCTGTCGAGAAGCTGCTTTTATGGTAATTGAGATCCAAGTCTCAGAGAGATCATAACATGGTGTCTCTTTCAGTCGCCATCTTGGAATCCCACCCTCTCAGTATTGGATTTTGTCAAATAATTTTTCATCATCTATTGAGATGATCTGCACATTTATTGATTGGGTTATTTGTGAGGATTTTTGGTGTTAGATTTTCTGAGTTCTTTATATAGTCTGGATATTAATCCTCTGTCAGAGGAGTAGCTGGTAAAATTTTCGCCCATTCTGTAGGCTCTCTCTTCATGCTCTTGTTAACTTTGCTATGCAAAATCTTTTTAATTTGATGCCATCCAACTTATTTATTCTTGGTTTTATTTCCTCAACTTTAGTAGTCTTATTTAAAAAGGCACTGTCTGTATCTTTATTCTTTTACTGTGTGTATTATATTGATAATGTATTTTTCTTTATCCTATAGGGAACATTGTAAAATTCTTGTATATTTAGCCTCTCTTAACTAGTTTTGAATTTTCTCAAAATGTTAAGTGTGGTATTACAATAAGTTCTGGTATTTCTACTCCTAGGTATATTACCAAGAGAAATGAAAATGCATATCCACACAAACACTCCATAAATGTTCATACCAGATTTATTCATAATAACCAAAAAGTATTGAAAACCCGAATATCCATAATGTAATTATTGGAAAATAGTGCATATTATATCCATATAAATGAATATCGCTGAGCCATAAAATAATGATGCTCCTTTATACATTAAACAGGGATGAATCATTATGTGAGTTTCCTTGGTTAAAGAGCCATACTCAAAATTTCACATATTGTATGATTCAAGTGATAAAAAATGTTCAGTCTACACAAATATATAAAGAGATAAAGTGAACTAGTGCCTACTCAGCTTGGGGGAGTTTCAGAGACATGGAAAATTGTTGCTTATAGGTATAGGTTTTCCCTTTGAAATAATGAAAATGTTATAAAATTGATGGTGGTGTTATTGTACAATTCTGTGAATTATTCAAATACTGCTAAAAGTAAATTCCCTCTGTAAACAAGAATAAGAAAATAGCATGGGATTTAGCCAGGCATGGTGGCGCACACTTGTAATCCCAGTACTTTGGGAGGCGGAAACCGGAGGATCCGGGTTCGCGGCCAGCCTCAGCTCTCTCTCTCTCTCTCTCTCTCTCTCTCTCTCTCTACTTAGTGAGGCCCTCCACAACTTCATGAGACCCGGTTTCAAAAATAAAGTATAAAACATAGGGCCAGGGGTGTAGCGCGGAGGTAGAATGCCCCTGGGTTCAATCCCCGGTACTGCAAAAAAAAAAAAAAGAAAGTAGCATAGGATTTAAAATATGTATGTTATATATACTTACAAATGTTATAACTTTTTATATACATGATATATATGTAGATATATATTTGTCTACATTTATATAGAAATATGTAAAATACACATATATTAATATAGAATGCAAAATGATGATAATAACTCATATATTAAAAAGGAAGAATAGAAGTATACCTTTGTAAGAATCTTATATGAAGGGGTTTAATGAAGTTAGATTGTGGTAGGTTCAAGATACAAACTATAAATCCTACATCCTACAAAAAAACACAACAAAGAGTTACAGCTAATAAGATAACAGAGATAAAAATCAATTCATAAAATGTTTAACTCAGTGTGTCAGAACAATGTTAATAAGGCCAAAGCCTTAGGCTCCACCCATGATTGGATAACTTAGATTTGTTCTATTCCTAAGGTACAACTGAACTCTTAACTTAGTCTGGTCTTCTCACAGATGCATTTGGTCAGGCTGACATGAATATTGGGGTCCAGGGAGTGGGAGTGAGTCAGTGGAGACAGAGTCAATGCCTCTGGAGAATTAATTATTGCTATTCTGGAGACCCCCTTGGATAAAATAGAGACTAATGGGTCAGTAGCATGATATTTGTACATAAGAATAGAACATTACAATGTGAACAACAGCTCCTCAATTATAAGCTGGAACACAAGGTTATTCTTCTGGGACTTTATTTTTTTTTCTAAAATGTTGCCAAGAAAAGATTTGTTTATAACATTTCTCAGAGATGGAAAAGACCCTACCACTCCATGCCAGTAGGCCTCTGTCCAATTCCAGTCTGCTTCTGATTATATGTTAAGATTTGGAGACAAAAAACGTAAGATAGAAATGTGTTTGTCCTGAAAAAGAAACTTGAAGTAATTCACCAAATGAATGTTGATTGAGCCTTTCCTTACTTTGATCACTATGTGCT
Source organism: Glis glis (assembly GCA_004027185.1). NCBI lineage: Eukaryota > Metazoa > Chordata > Mammalia > Rodentia > Gliridae > Glis > Glis glis. The sequence goes on from PVJS01043002.1 coordinate 15,143, forward strand.
GATTAAACTTGGAATATTCATAAGCTAGTGTGTGAAAATTGACCACTATACTGAAGAACAATGAAGATGTTGTGTTCCTTGAGGAAACATGGTCCTATCAGTGCTTCTAAGTCAGTTTTTAATATTGTTTAATTTCAGTAATAACAACTTTTCCACCTGCCCAATTCTTTTCTTAGAATCACTGTTGTGAGTTTTATCATTGTTAGTGAATGCCTGAACTGTTTTTCTCTCCTACTCTTAAAGCCAGTAGCAGTGTATTGGATGTTGTGTTTTGTAGTGTGAGTATATTAGGCCTGACTATGATCATTTTAGTGGCTTTGCCACTAAAAGATTCTCTAATTTCACCTTGATGCTAATGTTCTTGTATTCTCAAGAGTACAGAGAATCTGGGCACTAAAGTCTGTGTCTACTGCTTTTGGACTACCATACTGTGACAATCAATCAATCAAGAAAGGCAGTTGGTTGGGAAAGAGCACAATTCGGCTCATTAGTGTTTGTAAAACAAAACTTAATGCTCCTATGCCACTCATATATCCAATATTGGCTGGGTCAGTTTTCTATTTTTGCATAATAAAGTACCAGCAGCGTCAAAAAATATTTATTATCTCATAGTTTCCCTAGATCAGAAATCCAAGCATGGTTTAGCTAAATCCTATGCTCAGGGTCTCGCAAGACTGCAATCAAGGTGGTGGCCAGGCTTCATTATCATCAGCGATTTGAAGATGGAAAAAACCACTTCCAAGCTTCTTCAGGTCACTGGCAGAATCATTTCCTTGTGGCTTTAGTACTCATGTTGGCCTTCTTCTTTAAGGACATTAGGAGAGTCTCCAGGTTCAATGACGGCTCCAGTTCCTCGTTCAAGGGCTTTTACTTGATTAAGTCAGATCTACCCAAGATAATCTACCTTTGATTAACTCAAAATCAACTCATTTGGGACATTAGTTGCATCTGCAAACTATCTTCACATTTGCCATATTCTATTGATTGAAACAAATCACAGATACAGTCTACATTTGATGCAAGGGATTATAAAATGTTGTAATACATTACAGGTTACCTTATAAAGTATCCACCTCATCGTCTCTGCCAGCAACTAGTGGAGTAATCACAGTCAAGTGGCTAATCTCTCTAAACCTCAGTTTCCTCATGTGTAAAGTGGAGATGACAATAGGATTGAACTCAAAAGTTTTTTATAAGAATTAAATAACATAATATGTAAGATGCATATCATAATTTCTGGTTATTAATAATGTTTTCCCTAATGTTAAATTGGGGAGAGCTTGTTCTTTCCTCTGCCCCAACATTCTTGGAGACTGCATTGTGCTTTTTTTTAACTTGTTTTCCCCATTTAAATTTGCCTTTAATACATATTTTCATCTGATTTCACCTTGATGCTAATGTTAGAAAGTTCATTATGATTTTCTTTCTCTAAGTTCTACCTTCCTCTACAGAATACTCCTGGCTACATTAGGAAGACTACATTAGGCAAATTGCAAGGTAAAGTGTATGATTTAAAAGTTCTTGTCCCAAGAGTGTCTCAGAAATGGTATTTTTATTTATTAAACACATATTTTAGATAACTCTTATGTTTTCCTAACTGTACAAATGTACGGTCAACATCTTCATCAGACAGTCACCAAAATGACATTTGAACCTTATCCAATAGTAAAACTTAGGCAGGGGAATTATTTTAGGATGGTGAGAAAGTGATGTGAATAGTGACTGCTTATGAAACATTTAGCTTAATTTTTCCTTTAGCAAAATTATTGTTTTACTACACAGTAAAATAATAATTAAATAATTAAATAAAATAATAATTAAAACCAATATATGGCATCTTAACTATGACTATACTTTTTCTTCTAATGGCTTTATTTAAATAAAAATTGAAATACAATAAATTGTACCTATTTAAAATGCAAAATATGATACAACTTGATATATCCAGTTGTTGATATATAAAGCTTGACAGCCATGAAATAATCACTACAATCAATATAATGTACACATCCATCTTTCCCCCAAATTTCCCCCATGACATTTTATTTCTTATTTATTTATTTATTTATTTATTCATTTATGTATGTATGTATGTATGTATGTATGTATGTAT
>PVJS01043003.1:0-17255 GCA_004027185.1 Glis glis
AAACCGGGTCTCACGAAGTTGCGGAGGGCCTCACTAAGTAGCTGAGGCTGGCCGCAAACCCAGATACTCCGGTCTCTACCTCCCAAGTACTGGGATTACAAGCGTGCGCCACCACGCCCGGCCAGAAATGAGAATTTAAAGGTTAGTTGAGCAAAGAAGGTGACCTAACTGAGGGAGACGGGAGGGGGGAAGAGGGAAATACACTAATGAACATGATGTATATAAACAAACTTATCAGAGTTGATCACTATGCTGAACATAGAAAGGAGGGAAGGGGGAGGGAATAGGGTGGAATTTGAGGGAGGGCTAAATGAACAATGTGTGCATGCATGCTTCTGATACCCTGACACTTACCAAAATGTATAACTACAATGTACCAATAAATGTAATAAATAAAAAAAATAAACAAATAAAATAGGGGGAAAAGAAATTAAAAAAAAAGGTTGTTTGTTACAAGTTTCTTTTTTTTCGGTTATTTTGCTGTTATTAATTCTGATTACGGGGTTTTAGAGTTTAAACATCAGTGGCACATTTTCGGAATCCCAATAGTATATGTATCTTTAGACTCTAAAATGAAAATGGAATTTTCCATAAATACAATATTTAACAGTTCCTGAAATGAATTTGAAGTTCCCATCAATGTGGCAACAATTCTGGAGTTACTTACATTTGAATGAAGACTTCAGCGACAAAGCTCTATTATGACCATTGTCTTTCCTTTATTTTGTACCATTGATTTGGTTTCGGAAATTAGGACACATTTCTTTGGATGTATTTTTGTTCGGTTTGTGGAATAAATATGTTAAATTTAAAAAATCAGAGTTCTCTGATATTCTAGAATAATGCAGTTATCCACTATCATTTCAAGTAGTTTGTTTATTTATGTGTATAATCATAGTAATAGAATAGTTACTTTAGATACCAACACTAAAATCACTGTGGGTTAAAAAAATAATCCAGCAGGGTGCACAATGCACACCTGTAATCCCAGTATTTGGGAGTCTGAGACAGGAAGATCACAGGTTTGAGGTCAACACAAGATAATTTAGTGAGATACTTCTCAAAATTAAAAAAATAAGAAGGGTTTGGATGTAGCTCAGTGGTAGAATGTCCCTGGGTTCATCCTCAATATCTCACATGAGGCCGGGCTTGGTGGCGCAAGCTTGTAATCCCAGTACTTGGGAGGCTGAGACAGAAGGATCCGGGTTTGCGGCCAGCCTCAGCTACTTAGTGAGGCCCTCCGCAATTTAGTAAGACCCTGTTTCAAAATAAAGAATAAAAACATAGGGCTGGGGGTATAGCCCGGAGCTAGAATGCCCCTGGGTTCAATCCCAGGTACCACCAAAAAAAAAAAAAAAAACTCACATGAAATAAACAGAATCCTAGAAGACTTTGTTGATGTTTATCTGTTTACATTTATTATATCTGCTATGGTTGGAATGTTTGTCTCCTCCAAAACTCATGTTGAAATTTAATTGCCAGAGTAAAAGTAATGGAAGATGGGACCTGTAAGAGGTGATTAGGCCCAGAGGGCTCTGCGCTCATGGGTGGGTTTAATGCCCTTATAAAATGACTTTCAGGAGTGGATCCTCTTTTCCTTCTACCATCTGCCATGTGATGACAGAGCAGGAAGACCCTCACATGATGCTGGCCGTCGATAGGGTTTTCCCTTGCCTATAGAACTGTGAGCCAGTACAATTTATTATGAATTATGCAGTTTATGGTATTCTATTATAGCAACACAGATTAGATTAAGGTAACCTTAAAAGCATTTTCATAATCAATTTAATATTTATCATCACGTATAATTTCATATATTCTCATCAGAGTTGTGTTTCTTTAATTTCCTCAATCTTACAACTAAGTCTGTCCTCAGGATTTTCTCAAAAATGTAATGGGAAGCCGGGCGTGGTGGCACACGCTTGTAATCCCAGTACTTTGGGAGGCAGAGACCAGCTCTCAGCTGGTCTCCGCCAGCCAGCCTCAGCTCTCTCTCTCTCTCTCTCTCTCTCTCTCTCTCTTTACTTAGTGAGGCAACTTCATGAGACTCGGTTTCAAAAATAAAGTATAAAAAATAGGGCCAATGGTGTAGCACTGAGGTAGAACGCCCCTGGGTTCAATCCCCGGTACTGCCAAAAAAAAAAAGTAATGGTAATGATTAAAGAACAAAAGTCTGAATAAAATTTCAATCCTCATCTGGCCCCTGAAAACATTTTTGATCTTAAGATTATATTTATGATTAAAAGTATTGGCTTTAATTTCCAACTAATCTATGGAAAACTAAAGTATGTAATTTTGCAAAATTGTATGTGTATTTCCTAATTATTAATACTAAAATAATTATAGATGAGTGTATTTATTATTATTATAAATGTAATGTTTTGGTAATTATTATAAGTAACAAACAAATTAATATAGAGTAAATCATGATTTTATTCACAGATACATTTGCAGACTGAGTATTAGAAATGCTTTCAGTGAGTAGGGCTCATTGGTACATGCCTGTAATCCCAGTACTTGGGAGGCTCAGACAGGAAGATTGCAGGTTTCAGGCCTGCACACAGCAATTTAATGAGAGCCTGTTCTAAAATAAAAACTAAAAAGGGTTGGGAATGTAGCACAGTGGCAGAACACCCTGGGTTCAATACCTGCCCCCCCCAGAAAAGGAAGTGCATTTAAATGATGTTGGGGCTACTAGCTAAACCTAGACAAGAAAAGATAGATCTATTGAAGAGAGATAAAATAAGTGAAAATATTAAGGAATGTTTTTTAAACATTCAAGAAGACTTCCCTTCAAATGGCAAGACTTGAAGCTGTGTACAATCATTATCATTTGTACTTATTCACTTAAAACTTCAGGATGGCAACATCATAAGATTACAAATAATTATGCACTTATTTTTTTCACAACCATGTTAGCTTTCTTTAGTAAGTTTGACTACATAACTAGGATGACAACTAATTAAAGTGCCCAAATAAGTAAATTGTAATAATACTCATTCATTTAAATACATTATCTCCAGAAAGTCTCTCAATATTGAATCCATCCATGTGTATTTTAAGCTTGTCTTTTGACTCAGGTTACGGATATTTTCACTCAGAAAGTTTTGTCCTTGCAGAAACATGGATTTTTATTTCTGAATAGCCAAACTCTATAATCTTTCAAGAAAAGGCAGCGACATTCTTAATGAAAAAAAAAGAATGATTATGAAAAACATGAAGAGCAATTTCTCAGGAAGTTGAAATTCTCCAAAGTAGTAAAAGAAAACAAAGAGAAAAAAAATCTTATCCTCAAAGGGGCTAATATGCTACAAATGCTAAGACAACGAAAGCATTTTCTAGCACTTTACATGAATATATTTTCTAACAAAATATCAAAATGCTTAGTCTTGTGTTTTTAAAAAATGTTTAAAAAATATGCAAAATGATAAAACAGCAACTCATTTTCCATGACAGGTTTATTGTGTTCTATTTCCAATCCATCTCAGTATACCCACACTGCATTGTTTTCCCATATGTGATGAATTTTGAGCACTTCTTTTTGTCTTGTTATCAATTAGGAGGAAGAGACATAGTGTTCAGAGAATTCAGTAAAATCACATTACTGCGAATGTGTAATTGTTTCTAAGTGTGAAAGAATGAAAAATAAAGAAGAGAGAGAATATTGTATAACTTTATCAAGTGATATTTTGCTATTTTAATTGTAAATCTCTTATATGACATACAATCCAGTGCCATATATCTCAGAATGTTATTAAAGAAACAAATAGAAGATTTTTAATAGCATAGAACATTTCTCAAAATAATCCTGTCTCTCATAGTACAAAATTTTCTTAATTTTCAAAGTGTTCTCTATCATTTCCAATTATATAGCAAAGGAAATTTAATTGTTATGATCTTTTCCCTTTTCTGCATGAGAATATTTAAAATAATCACATGGGAATAATGTTTAAAATTGGTGTCAAGAAAAAAATAAATTTTCACTGAGGCTATTATATTGAAGAACATACTCAGCATATACTCAAATGGGATTTACCCACCAATTTTGTAGAAGGAACAGGCAATCAAGACATTATATAGCATCTAGAAGATAAGTTCAAAGCCCGGCTCTTCTTTAAAAGGATGCTCAACTGAAGTGTGCTTTCTCCTCCCAACACAAAATATCAAGAAAAACATTACTTCTAAAAGATGGAACATAGCAAGGAGTAAATCTAAGAGAAATCAAAATGACTAGGAAACACTGGTCATTTAAAAACCTTTCCCACACCAGGTGTGGTAGTGCACACCTGTAACCCCAGTACTTGGAAGGCTAAGACAGGAGGATCCCAGGTTTGAGGCTAGCCTCAGCAATCTAGCGAGAACCTCAGCAATGTAACAAGATCCTTTCTCAAAATAAAAAATAAGTAAAAAGGGCTAAGGGTGTGGCTCAGAGGTAGAACATCTCTGGGTTCAATCCCCAGTAGCAAAAACAACAACAACAATCCAACAAACAAATGAAAAACAAAAATAACTTTTTCTGGAAAAAGCCATCCAAATATAAGTAAGGGGGAAATATTATACTATTTCTAAATTAGTTTTTGACAGAATATGATATATAGATGCTTACCAAAATATGGAAAATATTGTGTCCAAGAAATTTTATGTCACTAAAATGACACTGGTCGATAAGCAGTACAGATATTATTTTGGTTATGAAAATATAAAGAACTATACACCTAGTGAATTATTATTAAAATAAATTGGTTACATTTTTCAGTCAATTAAGTTTAATTAAAATAAAGAATTTAGGAAAAGAGAAGACTTAGTAAAGAAATTGTGGTGAGAACTGACTCTAATCCTAAAACTGATGCTAATAGCTTGTTTGAACTAGTGTCACACATCAGAATGCAAGTAGAATAAGTTGATAATATAAAATAAAAACATATGTAATAGTAATTAATTAGAAGTAGAGTATATGAGAGAGTTAATACTTTGTCTTCCATAGAAAGGAGATAATTAATACTCTAAAGTCATAATACTGATTTAAAATAAACATAAAGACTCATATCCCATATAATCAGTTTCTTAATCTTGAAAAAAATCTTTAAATCTGCTGGGCGTGGTGGTGCACGCTTGTAATCCCAGTACTTTGGGAGGCGGAGACCGGAGGATCCGGGTTCGCGGCCAGCCTCAGCTCTCTCTCTCTCTCTCTCTCTCCCTGTCTCTCTCTCTCTCTCTCTCTCTCTCTCTCTCTCTCTCTCTACTTAGTGAGGCCCTCCGCAACTTCGTGAGACCCGGTTTCAAAATAAAGTATAAAAACTAGGGCCGGGGGCTTAGCGCGGAGGTAGAACGCCCCTGCGTTCAATCCCCGGTACCGCAAAAAAAAAAAAATCTTTAAATCTTTTTATTTTTACCACACTTCAAGAATTTTATTTGAGTTATTCCTAATGGTTTAATTTATTTGACATTTGGAGTTGGGCTAAATACACAAGATATTTTAGATGTCAAACTAAAAAAAATGACACCTTAATTGAAAAAGAAATATTTTACATGGAAAATTAAGTAAATGCATTTATTTCATGGATAAATCATAATATGTTTATCAGATATAATTATTTTCACTATGCCTCTGTGTCTGTCCCTCAGAAATTATTCATACTTTCAATTATGAAAATAACTTCATAATTTTGTTCTAATAGTAAATGGACAACTCAGTTAAATATATATATTAACTGTAATACAGTAAGTCAAACTGTTTTTATTTCTTTTCCCAGAAAATCAAATTGTTTTATGTAATTTTTATTTTATTTCTTCTGATATGCTATAAAATATTATTATTATTGAGATATTGAGGTAAGTTTCTTTAAACCATTTCATATTTCTATACACTTATGTTTTTAAGTACCAAATTTAGGACACATATTATCATATTTTATCAATAAATATTTAGAAGCCCTTCTATAACTAGCACTGAGAATACAAAGATGAGTAAGTATAAATCTTATTATTAAGTTGCAATCTTAACTGATAGCTATATGAAAAATTGTAATACACTGTGATGGCTAAGAATATGTGCTGTTTGGTGTTCAAATAGAGGATGCAGTGGTTAGTCTGCTAAGGGAGCTTAAAGAAATATTTGATAAAGTAGGCTATAGTCTGCATTGAAAGAAGAAAGAAAGAAAGAAAGAAAGAAAGAAAGAAAGAAAGAAAGAAAGAAAGAAAGAAAAGTTCAGTTAGTAGACAATATGGAAATTATTACCCGCATGGGTGTGACATGCCAATGCACATAGTCCAGAATTATTAGAGGAGAGTGGCAGAATGTCATGAGGTGGGGAAGGCCAGAAGATAAAGCTTTTGCATAATATGGCAAAAAAAGCATGCTGATTTTTTATTAAGCTCCAGTGAACAAAACTTATATTTCACCAAGGTAATAACATGGACCCACTGTTTTATAAAGCTCTGTAGAGGATGGCTTCAAGAAGAAGGGGAATGGAGATAAATGAATGAGGCTAGTACAATAATTCAAGAGAGACACAATAAGGGTCTGAATTAATGGCATTTTGGGAAAAGAACTAATTCAGAATCTACACAGAGACAACAATAAATAATTCAAGGATGATTAATTGGTTTCTAGTTTGTGAAGGTGGATAAGAGTAATGAATAAACATAGGAAGTCATGCAACTTATGAGTTAACTATGGAATTTGAATAGTTTGATGAGAGAGAGAGAGACGAGAGAGAGAGAGAGAGAGAGAGAGAGAGAGAGAAGACAAAAGAAATAACGTGAGCTGTTGACTTAAGACTAATTGGTACAGACATGAAATTTGAATCTCTGAGAAAATACTAAACTAAGGAGTTACTACCACATAAATGGTAACCTGAAAAAAATATTGTGAGAAAAAATATAACAACTTAGCCATTTTAACTATGGAACTTTATGAGACAATAGAAGCAGAATCACTGGGAAAATATGCATGGGACTGGTAATCCGTATGGGAGAAACTGCTGAGGATAATTTTGGAATGAAGAGTAGGAACAGTTATAAGAGTGTGAAATATTAAGGCAAGTGTAAGACTAGTAATATATGCACTCTTTTGATCATAACAGTTCATTAGAGACCTTTAGAAGAATAATTGTTTTGGGTTTTGGGACAAATAGAATATTGCCATGAGGTGAGAAATGAATGTTGCATTGGAGAGCTGATCCAGCAAGTATAGATTGTTTAGAAGAATTACTCTAAGGAAAAATTAAAGGGATTTTTTGTATGTAATGGATAATAAGGTGTATGTCTCTCTGAGTGTAAAGGGAATAGATGTTTTTCCTTAAAAATGGGTTAAGGTGAAAGTATTTGCAGGCAAAGGGAGGGAAGGTATGTAATTATTGTGCTAATATTTTATATCAAAATCAGACTGGTATGAAAAGTAAGAAAAAGTATCTTCCTTGATACAGTAAGAAAAAAAACTCTTTCAACTTTTTATTTTGCCATTTAGGAGAATTAAATAATTTTGTCAGGGAATATACCTTCAGCTTTTTAATGCATAAGATAATGGTAATTATGCTAGTCAACTTTTCATTGCTGTAACAAATACCTGAGATAATGAACATATAAAGGAGAAAGGTTTATTTTGGCTTATGATTTTGGATGTTGTAGTCCATGGCCTGGCAAATCTTTTGCTTTTGGGCCTGAGGCAATGCTCTCTATTATGGCAGAGGGCACATGGTGGAGCAAACTGCTTACATCATGCTGTCCAGGAAGCAAAGAGAGAAAAGAAGAGAAAGACTGGGTCCTACTAGCCCCTTAAGGGACAAGCCCTAATGACCTAAATTCCTCCCACTAGGTCCCGCCTCTTAAAGGTCTATCACCTCCCAATAGTACCACAGGCTGGGACTACATCATTAATACATGGACCTTTGAGGCACATTTAAAATCTAAACTATAACAGCAATCTAATTCCCTTGATATATTTAATAATGGGCATATGTCTTTTTATATTGGGAGAGTGAATAGTAGCAATACCTTCCTGCCTCTGTTCCTGGATGTCAAAGTGTTCACCTCCTGTAACACAAGGTGCTGCTGAATTCTTTTCACAGAACTCCAAGAGATGAGCACTTAAATACCACATGCCTTCATAACACTATCAAGAATAATTGCTCACTGATTTTAACCCTGGTATATCTAAGTAATCATAAGAGTATATAAACTGAAAGAATAACTTACCAAGTGCTGTGTGCATGTATGCCACTATCACTCTGAACTACATTATGATGTGAGGCTACAATGCACCAATAAAATACATATATATATATATATATATATATATATATATATATACTTATGGAATTAGGCTTTTGATATTCATTGAATGTTTTGGACACTACATATGAAGGAGAATAACCTCTGTGATTCATACTTCTATTCACAACATAAGCCAAATATTGAGTCATGGATAGTTGGTTTATGATGGTTATCGAGTCTGAGATTGTTAAGAATTGTACCCTGAGCAACCATAAGTAAGGTTTCACTTTTTATTTTAATTTTATAGAAAAGTGTTATGACCTTAAAATAAAATAGCCATTGTTAAATGATGTATTCTGTAAATATGGGAGAATTAACTTACTTGTATTCATGAAACTTTGTGAAATGACTAAATCAATCTTAATGCACATAATAATACTCAATTTAATGTGTGGAATCTTTTTTGATTTATATCACTATGATTCTGACACTACCTCATTATATAAATATGTGTTATATCTTTATATAAAACATTTTAGTAATGTGGCCAATCAAGTTCAAGGGAAATAAGAAAGCAAAAGATTGGAAACATTTAAAATTCATAGCAAGGTAACATATAATATCAATGAATATAGACTTCATGGTTCTATATGACTTTTCCTATTCCAACACAAACTAAGAATAAAATGCACCATATTGCATGTTTTACACATAAATATATAAAAAACTGTTGTTAGATTTTACATCTCAAAATTAAATAAATTAACCAAACTGGAAAAATATGTAGAGTTAAGAAAATTATTTGAATAGAATAGTAATGAATTTTAGTGTTATTCAATTTATTTATTTATTTATTTATTTTTTTTTGCGGTACCAGGGATTGAACCCAGAGGCATTCTACCTCTGAACTACACCCCCGGCCCTATTTTTTATACTATATTTTGAAACCAGGTCTCACGAAGTTGCGGAGGGCCTCACTAAGTAGAGAGAGAGAGGCAGGGAGAGAGAGAGATAGAGCTGAGGCTGGCCGCGAACCCGGATCCTCAAGTCTCCGCTTCCCAAAGTACTGGGATTACAAATGTGCACCACCACGCCCGCCTTGTGTTATTCAATTTAGAAGATGCAAAGTAAATGCAGAATAAAAGAAAGGCAGCAAAAAAAGATATTCGAATAAATTTTGTCACAACACACTATCAGTGAAACAATCATCAAATGTAAAAAACTTTTAGAAATTCGTATATTTAAAGAAATATAAGTACTTGTTAAAAAAAACTATATTCTGGAAATGGGGACCCACACAACTATCTCTGTTATGAAAATCTGCAAGTATATCAGGTTCCCAAACAAGGATAATCATGCATCTTTACTACAAATGGTATTATCAATCTCTTCTGAGAAGGCATGCTCAACTTTTTTGACGTATTTGATGTATAAGACAACAAAAGAAAAAAAAAACCCAAAACAAGTCAGACCTTTTCTACATACTACTTTTTATATTGGTTTTACTATTGTGTGAATTCATATAGCACCTGTCTTCATGTTCATTTTAGAATTTCATCAAATGTGATTATTCAAGATGTTTTCTCAGAATTTTATATTTATTTCTTGTTTCTTCGAATTTATTAAGGAAATGATCATTTGCAACTTTTACTCAAAAAACATCCAGTGATGATGAATACGCGTTAATTTTCTACAGAAAAGTATATGCTCTATCATTTTTGTATTCAAAATGGCCTATTGTTAGCCTAAGTAGAAAAAAGTCTTAAATAAATAATTTTATTGAGCTTCCTCATCTGTAATTAAAGTCCTTTACAGAAAAAAATCAAACTATGTCCACGTGCATACAAATGCATAATTTTATATTACTTTTACTCATTTACTTTAAAAAGGAGAACATGGTGGCTATAAAAATAGTATCAAAATGTTGCACAAGTCTTGTTTATTAACACAGTAATTCTTAAATGAAAAATGAAATTCAGAAAACTTCAGTTTTGAGAAGTCTAACTTCATTTAATGTAACAAAGGCAAAGTGAAAAGAACAAGTGTTCAGCCTCAGAATTTATAGAAGAAATGATTATGATCATGGTAAATTAATAGAGGCTACAAATAGAATATGACAGACAAATGCAGGGTTTTCCTTCTCTGTGAGTTTTATTACATTTAAAATATATTTTGTATGTCAATTGACATAAGTAAAGGTGAAACAGATATTAGTAAGTCCAAAACCTGTTAAAAGAAAAACTAGTCATGATGTACAATTTTCTTGATGTAGTTTTGAATGTGTATTGCTAGTGTTTTGTTTAGAATTTTGCATCTATATTCATCAATGATTGGTTTGCAATTTTCTTTTCTTGAGGGATCTTTATTTGGTCTTGGTATTAAGGTGATACTGGGCACATAGAAGGAGTTTGGAAGGATTCCATCTATTTCAATTTTCCAGAATAACTTGTGAAGTATTGGGTTTAGTTGTTCTGTAAAGGTTTTGTAGAATTCAGCTTGGAATCCATCTGGACCTGGGCTTTTCTTTGATGGAAGGCTTTTTATTGCTGTTTACATCTCTTTGCTTGCTATTAGTCGCTTTAGGTTTTCTATATCTTCTTGGGTATATGTCTAGAAATCTGTCAATTTATTACATGGTTTCATCCCAGGGATGCAAGGCTGGTTCAACATACACAAATCAATATATAACATTCACCACATAAATAGTACTAAATACAAAAATCACATGATCATCTCAATAGATACTGAAAAGGCATTTGACAAAATCTAACACCCATTCATGTTAAAAGCACTACAGAAAATCAGAATAGAATGAACTTATCTCAATATCATTAAGACGATATACAATAAACCCAAAGTCATCATCATACTGAATGGGTAAAAATTGCAGTAATTCCCTTTAAAATCAGGAACAAGACAAGGATGTCCACTATCACCACTCCTTTTTAATATAGTCCTGAGGCTCTTGCCAGAGCAATAAGGCAAGAGAAAGATATCAAAGGAATATTATCTCTATTTGCAGATGACATGATCTTATATATAGAAGACCCAAAAAACCCAACCAAATGACTTCTAGAGCTGATTAACAAATTCAGCAAAGAAGCAGGAATACAAAATCAACCTAAAAAATCAGTAGCTTTTCTATATGGCAACCATGAATCCACTAAGAAAGAAATCCAAAAAACAATTTCACTCACAATAACCTCAAAAATAATAAAATATCTAGGAATAAATCTAACCAAGGAGGTAAAAGACCTCTACAATGAAAATTACAAAACACTAAAGAAAGAAAATGAAGATCTTAGAAGATGGAAAGATCTCCCTTGCTTTTGTATAGACAGAATAAATATTATCAAAATGGCCATTCTACCAAAAGTGATCTACAGAGTCAATGGAATCCCTATCAAAATACCAATGTCATTCTTCACAGACCTAGAGAAATCAGTCATAAATTTCATATGGAGAAACAAAAGACCCAGAATAGTGAAAGCAATTCTCAGCAATAAGAACCATGCAGGAGGCCTCACAATTCCTGTCTTCAAATTATACTACAGAGCTATAGTAATAAAAACAACATGGTATTGGCACAAAAACAGACACAAAGACCAATGGAATAGAATAGAAGATACAGAACAAATTCACACACCTATAAACAACTCCTTTTTGACAAAGGTGCCAAACACATATGTTGGGGAAAAGACAGCCTTTTCAACAAATGGTGTTGGGAAGACTGGTTATCCATTTATACAAAAATGGAATTAAATTCCTACCTCTCACCTGCACAAAAGTCAACTCGAGATGGATCAAAGACCAGAGACTAGACCAGAAATTAGGCCAGAGTCTTTGAAGTTACTAGAGGAGGGCATAGGTCCAACACTTCAACATATAGGCACAGGTAGAAACTTCCTCAATAAGACCCACAAAGCTCAGGAAATTAAAAGAATAATTAATAAATAGGATGATATTAAACTAAAGAGCTTCTGCTCATTAAAACAAACATCAAGAATCGAAACAGAGATCCTACAGAATGAGAGAAGATTTTGCCATCTATCCCTCTGATAGAGGACTAATATCTAGAATATACAAAGTATTCAAAAGACTCAACCTTCAACCAAGAATTGGGCAATTGAACTAAATAGACACTTCACAAAAGAAAGGATACAAATGACCAATAAATACATGAAAAAATGTTCAACATCATTAATGATCAGGGAGATGCAAATCAAAACTACACTGAGATTCCATCTAACCCCAATCAGAATGGAAATCATCAAAAAGTCAACAACAATAAATGCTGGTGAGGATGTGGGGAAATAAGAACTCTTCTGCACTATTGGTGAGATTGCAAATTAGTGCAGCAACTATGGAGATCAGTGTGGAGATTCCTCCGAAAATTGGGAATGAATCCACGATGGGATTAAGCTATACCACTCCTGGGTATCTTTCCAAAAGGATTTAAATCAGAAAATCATAGCAATATATGCATATCCATGTTTATAGCAGCATAGTTCACAATAACCAAATTATGGAACCAACCTAGGTATCCATCAACAGATAAATGGATTATAAAATTATAGGATATATACAATGGAATTCTAATCAGCAATAAAGTAGAACAAAATAATGTCATTTGCAGGAAAATGGATGGACCTGGAGAACATTATGCTAAATGAGATTAGCCAGTCGCAGAAAGTAAAAAGTTATATGTTTTCTCTTATATGCAGAAGCTAGGGAGTAATTGGGATACCAGAGGGGCTTCAGATAATGGAGGGGAAACTTCAGTGGAGCCAGGGAGGTGGTCAAGGGGAAGGGGGAGAAGGAGGATCAATGAAGGAATAACTTCCATTGACATTATGTACATACCTGAGAATACCAGTGTCGATCTCAATGCCATGTATGGGGAAGGAGGGAATGGGGTGGGAGAGGGGGAAAGCCCACCAAGTGCTGTGTGCATGTATGTCACTATCACTATGAACTACTTTATGATATGAGACTATAATGCACCAATAAAAGTATAAAATAAATATATAAAGCATATCAAGTGTATATCAGAAAATCTAGCTCAAGTCCGCTCTTCCATATACTGTACAAATGTGACCATGGTATATAATTTCTCTGAGTTTTATCTATAAAATAGAGATACTATCTACATCACTGTGTTGTTGTAAAGATGACATAAAATAACCTCAGAATAAAGCACCTATAAAAAATTAAAGTAAAAGAAGAACTGAAAGTAGTTTACTATAAAGAAGTTTACTTGAGCAAGTAAAAGTTTCTATGCGGGGTAGCATTCCATGTTAAAGGTTGATTAGAATTCTCCCATGCCACCGCATGCAGAGGTTATATTTAAAGTCAGAGAAAAAGAAGTAGCATTCAGAAACAGCTGCAATTGGCCATGGCGTTATGTGGATGTGGTCCTTTCAGATGGCAGCATGGGACTGGAGACTAGGTTGCTTGGTTACCAGGGTATACTCCTATGTTAAGTCACAATTTGTTTACACATTAAGCTAAGGTACAAAGGCTAGTTTGAGCCAAATTTATTTCCATTCAACAAACTTGACACACTAAATACTTCACTTTTTATTTTAAAAGAGAATGAATATGAAAATACCAGGGCAGACTGCAATATCTGTTAGGTAACAATATGGAATGACAGGGTACATTGATGTTGGTTTTTTTTTTTTTTTTGGTACTGGGGATTAAACTCAGGGGCATTTTACCTCCAGCTATACCCACAGCCCTTTTTATTTTTTATTTAGAAATATAGTCTCGCTAAGTTGCTGAAGCTGGTCTTAAACTTGTGATCTCCTATCTCATCCTCCCAAGCACTGGGATTACAGGCATGCAGTATCACACCCCGTGGGGTCCTTTCTTGCCATTTTTAAATGGTTATAGTAAATACAAAGTAAAATCAACTAATTTTTGAATTCTTTGATTCATTTATTGTGGTTCACCTGGCAAGAGGCTAATTATATTATATATACTTATGATAGCTATTTTTATACCACTATGGAATGGTTATGGTAGATAGTAATGCCTTAGAAAATTTTAAGCAATATTAGTCATAACCTGAATTAACTTTAGTTTTTCTTAAAGCTCAGTGATCATATTTTCAATATGAAAATTCAAGGCATGCAATAATTGCTAAATTCATATTACAAAACCTAACTATATAACCTGAGAGAGAGGTCTTACAAATATACAGATCCTAGAAAAAAGTACATGGCTTTATTAGGTACAGTATTACAGTAGTAAGAACTATTAAAGGGCATCAGTTTTAAATGATATAGCTTCTGCACTATACAACATGCAATAATAGATAAGATACTTAGAATATAACAGAGAACTACAATTTTAGCTTTAAGTAGGTATGTGTATTAGTAATCTTGCTCTAAACTCTCCTTTTTTTCTTTTCTAAACTGTGATTGGGAAGAAAGAAAACATACAGTTTTTTAATCCCCAATGCCCATATGATATGCACAACTCCCCTATGCACACACATTAGTAAGTATGAAATTGAGTGACACTCATTTAGAACAAAACCATGATATTCCATATCAAATGAAAGATTTCTCAGCCCCATATGAGAGCAATGTGTATGCAGAACTCCCCATAGGCTTTATTAGCTGAATTCATGTCTGTATCTATTCCTTTGCTCTTTCCTCTCTCCATGGAGCTGCTTGGATGAGGTGTTTCATTTACATAATCAAAGATTCCAAAGGCTCAGTTATATACTGAGAAGAGCTCTGTGGGAACAGGACAGACGTGCAAAGCACATGAGCAGAGAAGTAAGTAACAGTGAAAAACAAGTCTAAACCCTCCTAAAGTCTGCCTTTCATCTCATTGGAAAGAATGCACGCGCACACACACACACACACACACACACACACACACACACACTTTTCCTCCTTCATTCCATGAGCAGACTTAACCCCAAAATGTCTCCTCATTTGAACCACATAGTAATTCAAGTTTGGTATTACCTGTCTGCTTTACATTTGAGGAAATTAAACTTCCAATCTGTTATGCAAATTATAGCCCCACATCAAATAAATGACACAGCTAAGTGGTGAGACTTAATTAATCTATACTCTCTAGTTAATATACTCCACTAATTCTACGACATTTTGATAAAACCATTTTGTTATTACATTTCATTTTTACCTAAAGCGAAAGGAGATATAGAGTTTTAGATATAGAGTTTTATAAAACTTCATTAAAATTTTAACATGAGAAAATATTTATGTATCAATCATGATCAATGATACTTTGCAACTTTGTGGCATGCATTCTATTTATTAGCTTTGAGAGAAACATGTGCCTGTGAATGTCAGTAGCACCTCTCTATTAAGACATGTAATCATTCTTAAAAATGAGTCCTAGGGATGAATAAGTTTTTACCATAATAAGTTTACTAAAGAATATAATTACTCCCCTTTATTCTTTCCTCTGTCCACATTAGCACCACTTTGAAATGACTACCAGGTTTGTCTGGAACATAAAAACAAGAAAAATAGAGGCAAGACCAGATTCATTCTCCCAACTGTGCACACATATCATTTTCATAAGTCCCAACTGAGCTGCTAGGCTGGCAAGACCCTGCCTCAGCACCAAAAAGTCCAGTATAATAATATAAATATTTCTTTTGCTTTGATTAAAAGACTAGAAAACTTTACAATAATAATGAAGATGCATGCAATGTGTTTGGTGTTTCCATGTAAATGCACTGAATAAATAAAGCCCATTAACTTTCAGTATTTCATTTTTCCAGCATAAAAGGACACTTGCACTGAGAGTTTGGGTCATGTTGATTTAGTGCCAGAGGAGTTGAGATTGATCTCAGTACACTCTGTGCCTTTATCCTGACCAGCGGCAATGCTCTTTGAAACCCCAGAATGAGTCTAAGACACTGTGAGTCTAAAGCTTTATTCTATTAACCTTTAATGAAATCAATGAATCATAAACTTCTGAAATTATTGTCACAAAGAAACCATTGTGTAACTAAAGCTATTATGGATCCATGCATTATTCTTTTTGGCAAAGAGAAATGTAATTTTGTTTTTGTATATCCCAGCATCTGAATATTTAATAGACACACAGGAAGATAGTTTATCTTTCAGCCATCTGGGTCTAAAATGTGACCCAACGTGCTAATTTGTTTTCTCCTAGGGCCTCTTTCTTCCATCTTTTCAAAATAATTTTCTACTGATGCATTATATCAAGACATACTCTGAAAATCTTGATGTTTGAATGAACCTTAGCCATGAAAAAACCAGAGCAAAAATTAATCCATCCTTGGTAATAGAAACTGGGGTAAATGACAAAACACACCAGTAATAGATGTCTAGATGTCTTCTATTTATATTGTTGGGGGTTGTTTATTTAATATGAAAGTCAGCTTACATGGGTTCCTTGTGCTGTCCTAAGTAGTATGATTCTTTTTAAAAAGTAAATTTTATATAATTCAGTTCTAACTTCTTCTATATATACTTTTTAAATTTATTTGTGATAAAATTGCATATTTTTTCTTGATATGGGGAGATTTCTTGCATGGATTAAAACTGATATCATTTGAGCAGCCACAATGCTAAGATAATGAAGGAGAAACTCCAGTGGAGTGAGGGAGATGCTTTTGGGGAAGAAGAAGGGAGAGAAAGAATTAATGAAGGAAACACTTCCATTGACATTATGTACATATGTGAGGGTACCAATGTCAATCTCAATATCTTGTATGGGGAAGGGGGAAGTGGGGGAGGAAGCCGGGGAAAACACACCAAATGCTGTGTGCATGTATATCCCTATCACTATGAACTTCATTATAATGTGAGACTATAATGCACCAATAAAAGTATAAAAATAAATAAATAGCCGGGCATGGTGGCGCACGCTTGTAATCCCAGTACTTTGGGAGGTGGAGACCGGAGGATCCGGGTTCACTGCCAGCCTCAGCTCTCTCTCTCTCCCTGTCTCTCTCTCTCTCTGTCTCTACTTAGTGAGGCCTCTGCAACTTCGTGAGACCCAGTTTCAAAATAAAGTATAAA
>PVJS01043004.1:0-17254 GCA_004027185.1 Glis glis
ACACACACACACACACACACACACACACACACACACACACACACGGCAGGATTTCCCCAAGTGGAGAAGCTGGGAATGGGCAGGAGAGAAGGAACAGGATGAATAAAGATCACGAGCAAGGTGTGCCTGGGATATGGTGACAAGAGCGATGTGGCTGGGGTGTACTGCGTGTGTGCGCAGGACAATGGGGAGAGAGGAGAGACAGCAGGACCAAGCTGGGTTCCAGCAGAAGGCTTTGGATGCCTTCCTGAGGGCAAGGAGGAGCCCTTGAAGCATTGGCTGATGGATTATTCCATTGACGGGTTATTTTAAGCAGGGAGTGACATGACAGGATTTGTATTAAGAGGCCGCTGGGTGCACCATGGGGGCTTGAGTGGAAGAGGAGCTGGAGGCCAGGAGCTCAGGCAGGAGGCTGGAGCAGTAATCAAGAGAAGTAGGAGGCTTTGAACCAGGTCAGGAGCAGCATCTGGAAGTGGGACATCTAAGCCGAGTCTTGAAAGATGAGTAGGAACGCACCCGGTGGAGAAGTTGGGAAGGGTGTCCAGGCCAAAGAAACTGCGGAGATAAAGGCTCAGCACGCAGAAAGCTCCTGGCAGGCTAGGGAAATTTCCACTCGTTCTGTGGGACTGTGGTGTGGCCTGAGAGAGAGGGCATGGTGAGGGTGAGGCTGGAGAAGTGGGTCGGGGCTCTTGATGCAACTCAGTGTGCTCTGTCCCCTGAGCCTAGACACACTGGAGAGAAGAGGGCACCCTCGCCGCTGTGCAGAGGGAACTGTGTGGGGCTGAGTGCCCTAGGCCAGGGCTGCTTCTTCCTCAAAACACCCCTTCCCATGTTCACAACACTGTACATGGTTCTCCAGGAAGAAAGGGAGAGAAGGATTATTCTTCCTATGTAGTAAATAAAGAAACAAAAGTCCAGAATGTGCCAGAACCTGTCCAAGGTCACTCAAGTGTTTAGGTATCCCCATCTTCAAGTCCCCATGCTGTTTCTAATAAGCCTACTTGTCCCTGAATCCACAAATACAATAGATGTAGTTGGTGCTAACTAATCTGGTTAGAATGAAAAAAAAAAAGGGAGTGGGGAGAAAAACACATGGGAGAGGTTTCTTTTTCATGTCTCCATTTCTTCAGCCTTCACACTGGAGCTGGGACATTCCAGCTGAGAAAATAGAACCAGGTGTCATCTGCACTGGAATCCGATAGACAGGAGGGCAAATCCCAGCTCTGCCACTTTTCAGGCATCGGAGGTCTCTACACTCACCTGAGCCTTGTTTTTTTTTTTTTAATCCCAGTATTTGGGAGGCTGAGACAGGAGGATCACAGGTTCCAGGCCAGCCTCGGAGACTTAATGAGACCCTCGGCAATTTAGTAAGACCCTATTTCAAAGTAAAAAATAAAAAGAGCTGGGGGTATAACTTGGAGATAGAATGTTCCTGGGTTCAATTCCCAATACAAAGAGTGAGGGGGAGAGGAGAAACTCTAACCATCAGATGTGTTGTGAGGATTGACTGTGATAATGTAGTAGTAACCTATTGCTGAGTAACAAATTATCCCCAAATTTAGTAGCTTAAAACAACAAGTATTTATTATCTTGTACAATTTCTTTCTTTCTTTTTGTTTTTGTGGTACTGGGGATTGAACCCAGGGTATTCTACCTCTGAGCTACACCCCCAGCCCTTTTTAGTTTTTGTTTTGAAAAAGGGTCCCTCTAGGTTATTGGAATTCTCAACAAAGTTGCCGAGGCTGGTCTCGAACCTGCAATCCTTCCATCTCAGCCTCCCACAGAAGTGTAATCCCATTGGGAATCCCACTGGGATTACAGGCATGCACCACCACACCGGACATCTCTCACAACTTCTGAGAACCCAGGCATGGATTAGCTGGGAGGTGCTGGCCCAGGATCTCCACTGAGGTTGCAGCGAGTGTCAGCCAGGGCTGCAGTCATCAGAAGGCTCACCTGGGGCTGGAGGACCCATCTGGAGCTCACTCTGCTCCTTGTTGGCCAGTGGCCAAAGGCTGTGGTTCCTTTTCACACAGGCGTCTCCATAGGCCGCTCATCACATGGCAGCTCACCTCCCCAAGAGCAAGTGACCCAAGAAAGAAAATGTGTGCTACTGAGATGGAAGCCATGGTGTCTTTTATAATCTGATCTCAGAGACGACATGCTATAACTTTTACACATGCTATCGGTCATACGGACTAAGCCTGATATGCGTGGGAGGAGAGTGCAAGTGTGTGAATCCCAGGAGGCATGGATCATTGGGAACCATTTGGAAGATGGATCCCACAAGCCCCGAGAACAATGCCCGGCACACAGTAGGTTCTTATTCATTCGTAGTTGCTATTACTCTCCCAATGATCACAGCCTGGATGGGAAGATAAGATTTGGCCATGAAAAGATGAGAAAGCCAGGCGTGGTGGCGCACACTTGTAATCCCAGTACTTGGAAGGCTGAGACCAGAGGATCCAGGTTAGCGGCCAGCCTCAGCTGCTTAGTTTCAAAATAAAGAATAAAAAATAGGGCTGGGGGTGTAGCTCAGAGGTAGAATGCCCCTGGGTTCAATCCCCAGTACCACACACACACAAAAAAAAAAAAAGATCAGAAAGCTTGGCAGAGTGGAATGCAACTTGATTTGGGCAATGCTCAATCACATGGTAGAAGAGGGTGTGCTAGACATTGGGATGGCAACCAGGGAAGATGTCTACCTTCCTGACAGAGGAAGGGGAGGGCCGTCCAGACAGAAGACAGAGGGAGAGTGTGGCAGGCATTATCGGTAGCCTTCTCATGGCCAATCTCCTCTTCCTCATTCTAGTAGTGAGGTGCCCAGCCACAGGGATAATCCAAGCCAGTACTGAAAAGTCTTCCCCTTTGCCAGGGAGTGGTCTGAGAGTGGACATGTGGCTCATTTTGGTCAATGCAATGCAGGAAAATAGTCTGCTGGGAAAGCTTTCCTCCTGGGTGAGAAAATGACAGAGAGGAGAAGACCCTTTTTGCTATCATACCCTGCCTCTCTGCCAGCCCATCCCCAGTGCCTTCTGGGGTTCTTTCCTTTTTCTGGGGGAAGATAAAGAGAAGAGTGGAGTGGGAAAGGGTCCTGGGCTGGGAGGCAGAAGTCCTTGGTCTAACCCCAGCTCTGTCTCTGAGTCGCTCTGTGCTCTTGAGCAAGTCCCTGCCCCCATGGGGCCTCCAATAATTATAGCTAATATTTATTGACTGCTTGCTGAGTGCCAAGCTCTCTGCTAAGAGCTTCCCTTGCATTGTCTCGTTTATCCTCACATCAACTCTATTGTGTCACTATTACTATTCTCTTTATTTTATGCGTAAGGAGACCAAGGCCCAGGAGACATGTGGTTATACAGCAAGTCAGTGCTGCATCTCTGCATCCCAAATTCACACTCATCCCTCAAGTTCAGGCTCCCAACCATAATGCTATTCTGCCTACGGGTAAAAGGAAGTCTCTAGACAGGGTGACCTTGAAGGGCCTCTCCAGCTCAAATATCCTTTGATTTGCTGCCCCATTTCTAGTTAGATGATCAACAAGCCAGCTTATCCTAGAGAAGAAAGAAATAAGGGCTGTCTTTAGTCATCTGAAAAGCTGTCATGTGAATGGGAGATTAGACTTGCTCAGTGTAGCTCAGAGGACATGAACTGGACCAGTGTGGAATCACTATGGAGGAGTCAACTTACATAAAGAACTCTCCCGCTGCCACTTGACAGGGGGTAGAGCTGCGCCCAGATGTAGTGACCTCCCTGTCATGAAGGTTATACAAGCCCATGTTTGATAAATCTTTGTCAAAAGTCTGGCATTGAGCAGCAATGGAACTGAATGCCTGGAGACTTATGGTAGGAATTAAATGGGTTAATACATGAGAATAGTCCCCACACTATAATCGGTACAAATAAAGGGGATCGATAAACCATGGAGGTATTTTTTTTTCCTTTTGACACTGAAATTCTCGGACTTTAAGATTCTCTAATATGGATTTTTGGATCTTTGGCTCTAACATTCTGCAGTTCTATCATTTCAACACACTGTGATTCTGCCCTGCTAAGATGCTATGATTTCAATACTCTTGACTTTCCATGATTGTGTGGCCCAAAAAGCTGGGACGTCTATGATTTTGTAATTTAATAGTCTTTAACTTTAACAACATAAAATTCAGTAAAGTATCTCTCACCAGCTCCAGAAACATGAGGGAACTGCTCCAAATGCTGTGCTTCAAGTGGCCTGGGCACAGAGTGGGCTGCTCCCTCTGCCCACCCTATCGTCCCAGCCCATCCCAGCATAGCCTTGGGCTCTCCATCCAGCCAACTGTTCTCCTGGATCCCTGCCCAACCCACTCGGCTGTCTCCCAACCCACCAAGTGGGTACATTCACTCCCTGCATGATGGCGTGGGTCATTAAACAAGAGTCTTCACAGTAACAAAGCTTGTATTTATTCAAAAGGGTATATAAGAGAATTAGAAGCCTTGGCCATGGTTCCCAAAAGGGTATAAGATCCAGGGGCCCATATCTCTTGCTTTTCTTTAAACCAAACTCAAACTCACCTCTACCAGGAAGACTTCCATGATTGACATTAAATATCAAAAATATCCAAAAGCAGTAATCTCAATCACAAGTGTGACACTCTGAGCTCTTTAGTTGGCTATTGCACACATCTATAATTCATCTGTCTATCCTGTCTCCATATTTATAGGTGAGATTTCCCCCTAAGTCAAGAGTGACTCCTCAGTCAGATTGGAAATTTTACAGAAGAGGCCCTCTCAGACTAGAGGCTCCCTGTAGAGATGGGTTGTGCCCCCCTTTTATCATATTTGGGTTGCAGTTGGAAGTTGAATGATTCTCCACCAGATCAATAAATTCCCAAAGGCAAGTTTATATCTCTGTCATTGGACTGAGGACTGCATAAAAGAGGAAACCACATGTCCCCTTAAGATAGGAAAGTCCCCAAGGTCAAAGACTGTGACTCCACCCTCAAATTGGGCTAGAAGTCTCCCTGACAGCAAGAAACTTAGGACTCTCCCCTCTCTATATAGTCCTTCAGTTCCAGCCCAGGACTCTCGCTGTAAGAAGGGATGTTTTCCCTAAAGCAGACAGACAGATAACTTAAAAAGGGAAGATTCCGGAAGCAGAGTAGAAATTAAGCCTGTCCCAGCATGCCCAGACCCTCTCTTGGTCTACACTGTGCCCTCTCCTAGAAGCTGCAGTCCCTTCGCGGGAGTGCTCCCCCACAGCTCCTCCCAGGAACTCTGAGCGAGTGAAGATGTCAGCACCTTGGACAGCGCCCAACCCATTACAGGA
The DNA here is from genome assembly GCA_004027185.1 of Glis glis. Classification (NCBI taxonomy): domain Eukaryota; kingdom Metazoa; phylum Chordata; class Mammalia; order Rodentia; family Gliridae; genus Glis; species Glis glis. The sequence continues at coordinate 5,303 of PVJS01043004.1, forward strand.
CTTGAAGCCAGCGGAAGCGAAGCTCTCCAGCTCCCTCCGCCTCTGGGTGATGGATTTCCTCATTTCTCAATTTGATTAAAGCCCAGTAGATAACCAGAGCGCCTTGTTCCTTTCTCTTCTCCCTTCCTGATGAACATAATTAACTCCGTTAGGCTGGGGATACTTGCTCTTAAATACTGCCTACCCAGCCCCCACCCAGGCATGAATCAGTAACACACAGCCAGAACATTTGGAAGACTCACATCTTTCTTCCTGGAGACAGGGGGTGGAAGAGAAAGGTCTCCTTGAGCTATATAGGGGCTGTGAATGGAGGCTGAAATGTGGTGGTTGGGGAAAAAACTCCTAAACTAGAAGTCAGGAAATTCAGAGTTTAGTCCTGGCTTTGCTGTTAATCTAGAATAAGTCACATGTCTTTTCTTTCTAAGCTTGTTTTCCCATTTGAAAGATGGGGGTGCTGGACTAGACAATCTCAAATGCTGTGTTCAGTGCTAAAATACTATGGGGAGACCTTTAAAACAGAAAAGGAAAGAGACTTGCCCACAGTCATACAGCAAGCTTGTGGCAAAGCTGGGCTTGAATTCATGACTTTATGCCTCTACCCCAGTGCTATTTACTTTGCATAGAACTTAACCCTTCATCCACATCACAGACTTTTTAACCTGGGGATAGAAGCTTAGAAGTTGAAGACAGGTCAAATTATTTTAATTGGTGCCAAAAATGAAATAACATTTAAGATATGTGGGAATATAAGATCTGTGAGGGTGACTCAGTGGTAGAGTTCTTGCCTAGCATGCACAGCTACGTGAAAATGCTGATCTCTTGGAAGAGAACAGAAAGCATAGCACAAGTACTTAAGATTAGAGAGAAAGGACTACCTGATACATACAGAAATTCAACCTCAAACTCTGATAAGTCCAGGAATATTTTGGGATTTTCTGAAGGCCATCCAGCAAGGCAACTGTAGAATACTCTTAAAAAGAAAGAGTGAGCCGGGCGTGGTGGCACACATTTGTAATCCAGGTACTTGGGAGGCTGAGACAGGAGGATCCGGGTTCACAGCTAACCCCAGCTTCTTAGTGAGGCCCTCCACAACTTAGTGAGACCCTGTTTCAAAATAAATAATAAAAAATAGGACTTGGGATGTAGCTTGGAGGTAGAATGCCCCTGGGTTCAATCCCCAGTACCACAGAAAGAGTGAGTTTTTATCCTAATCAAGTATTAGGAGGCCCCTGTCAGAAAAGGGGAGAAGCAGCATCAGTCAGCAAGTCTGTACTGGGCTTTTATAGTATGCCCAGCTCTCTGACAGGCATGTTGGCAGGGATATACAGAATAAGATATGAATTCTGCTCTCTAGACACCATATCTTTGATGTGCTCCTTCTACTTGGAACTACTTCCAATGCACCCATGTATCCAAATACTAATGTTCTATCAAGGCCCAAACCAAATGTCTTATCTACCAGGAAAGCATCTATAATCTCATTCAGACACCTCTTCTTCCTTCTCTGAATATCCAAAGCATTTTCTTTGTCTCTGCTTTTTGTGGTATTTAGCACCATTTGCTTTATCTTCTCCTATCCCCTCCCCTAAGAATAGTGATAAAAGAAACAGAGAGACAAAGAATGTATTTTGTTTGACTTTGAATTCCTTGGAATACTCTACACAAGATTTGACATGTAATAGGATATCAGTAAGACTTGGATGGATGGATGGATGGATGGATGGATGGATGGGTGGATGATGAATAGTGATATATAAGTGGCTGGAAGACAGAAAAGATGAAGGGATAAATATGTGGTTAAGTGAGCAGGTATATGGGTGGATCGGTGGGTAAATGGGTGGGTGGACAGATGAAGAGGTACATGATTAGATAGAAGGATAGAAAATGGATGAAAAGTAAATGGATTGGTAGATGGGTAGGTGGATGGACAGGTGACTGGGTATACAGATGAATCATGGACAGATGAATAGAAGGCTATGTAGGTGGATAGCAGGGCTGGTAAATGGATGGATTAATATATAGTTGGATAGTTGTATGAGTGAATGAGTAGATAGAAAATTGCATTATTGTATGGGAAGATAAATGTCAAGGGTAGGTGGAAAGAGGAATTACAGAGGGAAAATCATGGAGATATTCCTAATATCATAAAGGTCTTTTTCATGGAAACTTTTCATTGCCAGTGCCAGAAAAATGACTATGGAGGTTTGCTGACTCTGTGCTTAAGCTGAGTCAAAAGTGTTAAGTGCTAAGGCCCCAAAGGATCTCAGACAATTTCAGGCTGTATCAATGAAAATCTAATAACAAGATCAGGAAGACTGATGGTCCTGCTCTGACCTGAGCTGTTCACTCTGCCTTGGAGTAAGATCTGCTCTTTGCATCAAGACAGATGACGAGATCCATGGCTTATGCACATGGAGATACAGTAGTGAGTAATCTAGCCAGTCTGCCACTTGGGGGACTAATGAGAGCCAGTAGTGTTCATTATGGAGAACAAACTCAGGGGTGATAATCACCATGTCCCAGGGTCTGCTTTACTTCCCTGGGGCATGCCCTGTGGTCTCAGAGGCAAAGCTGTTCCCAGGGGAAGCCACAAGACTGAAGTCTGAGTCCTGTGTGAGAAAGGACTTCTCCCAGGTGGAATTATCACACAGAGGGGTAAAGGTCTATTCTAGGGGAGTGATCTCCCTCTTCCTGAAGGTACACAAGTAGGACCCAGACACCCTGTATCAAGGAAGCTGCAAAGTGGTGACTTGCATGGTATAGAAAGTAAATTAAGGTCTCTCCCTACCCTAAAATTAAATCCTCTGTTCATCACTTCGTTCCTCAACAAATTAGGTTTATCTGTGTCCTTTGCTCAGACTGGGACACAGGGAATTTCTGTCCACAGATGGAGTTTTAGGGGATCTGAGAGACGGATAGGGTCTTATGAGATCCTCAGCTTTCTCTACATGTAGTGCTGGGGCTGGAGGAATGAAGAGTTGCTGAATGTCCTTTCATGCTCCCAAATAACTGGGGGAGGAGAATCAGGGCCTTTCAGAGCCAATCCATGACCCAGATTCCCTGTAATTAATGCACCTACGTCACCGATGTGTTGGCTCCTGATCAACGCCAGCTCCTCAACCCTATCCTAGCTCTCTGGAATGAGAAGATTAAATCAATTAGGAGGAGGAGGAGATCTGGCTGGCGCTGGTTGGGGACAGTGGATAATTCACTTACATAACAGGGGATTGGGGTTTGGACTTGGCCCTCGAGTAGTGGGGGTGGATCGCAGACCTCACACCCATTGCAGGGAACTTCAAGACCTGAGAGCAAATGCAGAAGGGGAAAGGGAACTCCCCCGGGGGGGGGGAGCCATGAACCTAATCCCATCTTCCATCTTCCTGCTGAGATCTAACCCCCATTCTCTGGGCTAGAAGAGGGCCAAATTGGGGGGGGAGGTTTGGGGGGGTTGTCACTGGCACTGGGTATTGAACCCAGGGGCATTCCACCTCTAAGCTATAGCCCCCCAGCCCTATTTTAGTTTTTATTTTGAAACAGGGTCTCACTAAGTTGCAGAGGGTGTCACTAAGTTGCTGAGACTGGCCTTAAACCTGTGATCCTCCTGTCTCAGCCTCCCAAGTACTGGGATTACAGATGTGTACCACCACTCCCAGCAAAGAGGGACAAATTGAAAACCTATCCTTTCCCCCAAAGAAGGGTGTCCCAGCCATCAGGATCCTTCAACAAAACCAGTCTAGCCAAGCCTCTCTCCTTAGCTGGGCATTCAAAACCTTATAACCTCTCCAACTGCACCTTCTGCCACCAAGAGGTTGGGCTGGACAGAGAGGAAACCACCGTGTCTTGTTACCCTCTGTACCAGGTCCCAGCTAGACCCTGGAAGCACAGAAAGAAACAAACCCAGTGTCTTCAAGACAGCTGCCTCGTGGGGGACGCCCACAACACTCCTTGCCGAGTGGTCTAACAGAGTTCTGCATGGGCAGAGCAAGGAGGGGGTGCAAGCGAGGAAGGCCTCCCCAGGCCAGGTCTAGAAGGCTTCCTGGAGGAGGCAGCGCTCTCACTCACTGAGCCATAAGAAGGATGGATTAGTGGGAGTTCATCAGGCTGACCTGGTTGCAGGAGGACTTTGGGTAGAAGGAACAGGATGTACCAAAGCATGGTGGTGAGACAGCTTGGCACACGTTCAGAGAACTACGCACAGTTCTGATGGGCGGAGCCTAGAGCATGAGGCAGGGACAGGGGAGATGAAGCAGGAGAGGTAGCCGGGTCCAGGTCTCACTTTGATGGCATGCCAAGAAAGGACTGAGGCAAAGATCCCAGAGTCTCTGATCAATTTACACTTCCTGAGTACTGACAGCACACCAGGCCCTGCAATGGGACTGGGGGGAGGCAGAGATGAACCTGACTCGGGCCCTGCCCCAGGAGTCCTAGAAGGGCACACAAGTATCCCCCTTATCAACATGCCCTGAGATACCCAGACAAGCAGCCTTGCTGGTCACGGGGAGCCGACCTGTGGGGGGTTGCTCTTGACACCTCACTGACTTCCTGTTTTGCAATAAGCAAGGGCCTCATGAACAAATGCAGAAAGATAAGCAATAATGACAGGATAAATTGGTCTCTAGGGATGGGGGCAAGGTGTGGATTGAGAGGTGTTTAGGGGTGGATGCACCAGGACCTGCTGGATTCCAGGGAAGAGAGAGCCTGGGAAGGGTCTTGGCTGATACTCTGGATTTTTATCTTGGGCCACACGGTTCTCTGGGAGATGTGGGAGCCCTGAAGTCGGAGGGGAAGGAGATGACCTGCAAGTGTTTCTGGCTGCTGAAATCACTGTCCTCAACTGGAGGCCCAAGAACCTGAGGAATTGAAGTGGACCACACAAGCTGCCTGCGGGGCTCCCTTCCTCAGGTGGAGACTCTCCTTTTACTCCTAGCTCTTCACTCTTGAGCAGCTCTCTCTGCGCTCCTCTTCTTTCCAGGCTGCCTCTGGGCTGGGCGTGGAGGCGCAGATCTGAGGATCGGCCTGTTCTTTGTTCAGGCCAGCACTGAGCACAGCACATCCAGGACTTTGCTTCTTGGGCTGAAGATTGAAGCTAGTGCTTCACATTTATTCTATTGTTGAAAAGATTTAAGAACTAACCTTTGTGATCGCAAGCAACAGAACCTGACTCGAACTAAACAAAACAGGAAAAAAAAATGGGCAGTTCCATCAGGCAGCTCGGAATGGACTAGAGAGCTGGAGAACCAACCGAGTGGGCAGCTGGATTCGTAGCCAGGTTCATGCCATAGGGACAGCTGGCCCCAGTGCATTGGCCTCTAATGCATACCCAGACTGCATGACCCAAGCACACGTCAGTCTTAATGACGCTTCCTCCCTGCCTCAGTAGTCTCAGACCAAACCCTAAGCCAGGCACCAGTTGGCCAAATTGCCAGTGGTTGGAAGCGGGAGGGTACCTGGCCACCCTTGACTTTGAAGTAGGGGGTGGGGTCCTAGTTTCCATAAGAACTCACCTAATTGGAGATTCTCTCAGAATAAAAGCAATAGAATAATCCTATGCAGGAAAAAAAATGTGACAAATGTCTATTATGCCTTTATTGAGGACCCACTAAGTGCTGAGTGCATTGCTGGGAGTTATATATACACACATTTTCAAAGCAACTCTGTAAACTAGATAAAGATTGATTCCATTTTATAGCTGAGGAAATTGAGGTTAATAGAGGTTAGGCAATGTTATCAAAGTCACTCAGAAAGTAAGTGACAGAGCAAAGATTTGAACTCAGGAGGTTTTTTTTTGTGTGTGTGTGGTACCGGGGATTGAACGCAGGGGCGTTCTACCTCCGTGCTATGCCCCCGGCCCTATTTTTTTATACTTTACTTTGAAACCGGGTCTCATGAAGTTGCGGAGGGCCTCATTAAGGAGAGAGAGAGAGAGACAAGGGAGAGAGAGAAAGAGCGAGAGCGAGAGAGCGCTGAGGCTGGCCGCGAACTCGGATCCTCCGGTCTCCGCCTCCCAAAGTACTGGGATTACAAGCGTGTGCCACCATGCCCGGCCTCTCAGGAGGTATTTTGCTGTCAATAAATACATTATAGCCAGGCATGGTGGAACACACCTGTAATCCCAGTACTTGGGAGGCTGAGACAGGAGGATCGCAGGTTCGAGACCAACCTCTTCAATTCAGCAAGACCCTCAGAAACTTAATGAGACCCTGTTTCAAAATAAAAAAGAAAAAGGGCTCCTGGTATTGTTCAGAGGTATAATGCCTCTGGGTTCAATCTCCAGTACCAAAATAAATAAATAAATACATTATGCTTCCCCCCAGATTGTAAACACAAAGCCCCCTCTAACATATGGTTCCTGCTATGTTGGAAAGAAAAAGTATGGGACTTAGAAACTGGAATGGAAGAAAATACTCCAATATCTTTACGCAGTGGTTGATGAGGTAATAGGACCATGAGTAATATTTTTCCCTGCTTTATGTTTTTCTTTACTTTCCTTTTTGTGTTTTTCTGTACTTTCCTTAAAAACAAAAAACAAACAAAAAACAAGCACACTGGGTGTGGTGGCACATGCCTGTAATCCTAGTACTTAGGAGGCTGAGACAGGAGGACCACAGGTTCGAGGCCAGCCTCAGCAATTTAGCGAGGCCCTATTTCAAAATAAAAAAATAAGCCAGGTGTGGTGGCACACACTTGTAATCCCAGTACTTGGGAGGCTGAGACAGGAGGATCGCAGGTTTGCGGCCAGCCTCAGCTACTTAGTGAGGCCCTCTGCAACTTAGTGAGACCCTGTTTCAAAATAAAGATTAAAAAATTAGGGCTGGGGATGTAGCTCAGAGGTAGAATGCCCCTGGGTTCAATCCCCAGTACTGCAAAAATAAATAAATAAATAAATAAATAAATAAATAAATAAATATAAAAAATAAAATAGGACTGGGAGTGTGACTCAGAAGTAGAATGCCTCTGGGTTCCATCCCCAGTCCCCCCCCACACACACACATGCTCAGGCATACACACACAAAACAAACAAACAAACAAACACACTTTAGCTTAATCAAAAGAAAACATAAATTAAAACATTTTCAAAGAGCATAGCATAATTATGGAGAAAAAAGACAAGGGGAAAATTTGCCAGACAAGCGTGCTTATATTTCTTTCAACTTCTACTTTTTCAAATTGTCTACAGTGAACACACTCGGGGGAGGGAGGAAGCAGAGTAAATTTTATTCTAAAACCAAGCATAACAAGGATTGACAAAGTGATGGTGCTCATGTACCTGGGCCCTCCCAAGTTCTCATGGAGCCTCGAGTGATTTGAAGCGCAGGCAGCTGTGAGTTTCTGGGCCTCCTGGCAGTTCCCGCAGTGTTTGCTGTCAGAGCCGGTGTCCAGTAGCCACAGTTATCTCCGGCTGAACACCGAGACAAGGTGGGAATTGCCCAGCGCTCCCACCTCTTGTAACAATACGCGTGTTATCAGGCCCTTCAGCTCTGTGAGAATTCCAGCTCTGGTGGGTGGAATCTCCTCTCTGCTGGTTTTATCTCTGTTTTCCCAGGCTTTGAGGTTCACCATCCCCTCTGCAAATGGTGCAGGCTGCTCAACTGTGAATTGTAGGCCCCTCCAAGGTGCCTTCTGCATCTCTCTTTTGTCTGAGATATGCAGGCCCCTGGCCCCCTTTCCTCCCCTCGCTGCCTCTATATCCTACCAAGGATTGGAGATTTAGGCCTGTCCTGTCCCCAGTCTGGTGGGAGGGCCAGTCCTGCAGCCCTGGGGACTGAGGCTAAGGGAAGAGCTCCTCCCTGCCTTAGGGATGTCCCCATGGGATGGAAGAGGCAGCCGCTGTCTTCGAGGAGCTCTGAGTATGATGGGGACATAGGCAAGAGTGGGGCCTATCTCTACAGGAAGAACCCAATCCTAGCCTACCTTGACTCCCTCTTCCCCAGCCCTCCAGGCCTCCCCTCTCCCAGGCAGGCCAGAGCCCCATCATGGCCTCCCCTGGCCTCCAGGCCTCCTGCACCCTTCCTCTTTCTCCCCCTCCCAATTGCAAGGTTTCTTGGTGCCCTGTTCATCTTCTGGAAAGTTGCTCCCCCTCTCTGCTCCTCAGTGTTTCTCCTGGGCAAAGCTGGAGAACCGGGCAATCCTGGAGGCCCGCCAACCCAGTGGTGACTTTCTGTGTCTCCTTTACCCCTTCCCAGAACCTCCCTTCCCCTCTCCCTATGCTGCTCCAACACCAATCTGCTCCCTCTCCCTCTCCTTCCAGGCGCACTCCCTTCCTGTGGGCCCCTAGAATCTCCAAGCTCAGCCACTTTGGCTCCTGAAGCCAAGTGCTGCAGTGAGAGATGCAGCGGGGTGGGGTGGAGGCAGCTGGGGAGGAGCGGGGCCCAGGCCAAGGCCGAGGTCGAGGAGGCCGGGCAGGGCAGGCAGCCAGCCTGGCAGCCCAAGCCAGCGCCGCCTCAGCAGCTTCTGCTAAACTCTACGCTTGGGTGGCAGCCCCAGGGCTGGAGAGGCCTGTGGGGGAAGGGGGCATCCTGCTGAGGTCAGCACAACTTCCAGAAACCTTTCTGGAGGAGGAGGAGGCCACAGAGAGACTGAGCCCAAACCCTGGATGCAAGTCCTGGGAAACTAGAATCCAGGGTGAGCCGGGCATGGTGGCGCACGCTTGTAATCCCAGTACTTGGGATTCGCGGCCAGCCTCAGCTGCTTAGTGAGCCCCTCGGCAACTTAGTGAAACCCTGTTTCACAATAAAGAATAAAAAATAGGGCTGGGGGTGTAGCCCGGAGGTAGAATGCCCTTGGGTTCAATCCCCAGCACCGCAAAAAAAAAAAAAAAAGAATCCAGGGTGGAGCAGGCCCCCAGAAGACACCTGCTGGACCTGGAATCTCCTCTACTCCCCCACAGGGCTATAGAGCGTGCATCCACATGCCTTCCAGAGCAGCTTGCTCCCATCTACAGCAGCTCTCTCTCCGCTTAGTTTAGGCATCAAAGCCAGAGGGGCCTGGACCAGCCTGGGGTGGGGAGGGTCAAGAGCAGCTTCTCAGAGTGGGTGATGGAGTGAGGGGGCCCTGAATAAACAGGCACTGTGATTCTATAGCTCCAATTACCATCTACATGCCCACAACTCCCAGCTTTGTACCCCCAGCCCTGACACAGCTCCTAAACTCCAGGCTTAAATATCCAACTGCCCATCCAACATGTCCACCAGGATGTCTAGGCGTCCCTAACTCATCAGGACCAAGCTGAGTTTGCCTTCTCTGCCCATCCCAAACCTGGCCTTTTCTCTCTCAGCGAATGTCCTACCATCCAAAGATCAGGAACCCAGGACCCAGCCCTCCAATACCCCATATCCAGTCGTCACCAGTCCCCCAGTGCCTTCAACCCCCCCACGTCTCCCATCTCCACGCCACCACCCTGCCGAGCCCCCTCGTCTTTCACCTGTACTCCTCCAAGCGCCTTACTTATCATCTCACACTTGGCCCCCTTCAATCATGCTGTGGGAGCAATCTTTCCAAAATGCAAATAGAATTGTGTCACCTCTCTGCTTAAAATCCTTCCGCAGCTTCTCCTTGACATTGGGAAAAAGGTTAAAATCTTTAACAAGGCCTTTGAGGCCCAGCATGGCCTGGCCTTTGTTGATGGAGGCAGGGGTATCGCAACGATCCCCTCCCCCACCTCTCGGCCTCTGGTCTCCAGCCCACATGGCCTCCTTCCCACCTTGGAAACCTTTGTACATGTTATTCACCTTGTCTCCCCGCGGGCACAAAGACTTGGGCTGCTCTCTTTCCTCTTCCAAATGACTCCCAGGACATCTGTTCCTTGCATGTTCTCTGCCCCTGAACATCAGTCTCTGGCCCTTTCCACTTGAAGGAACAGCTGCAGGACACAGCAGGGAGTGTGCAAAGTAAGGTTGTGTTTAGAGCCCAAGGTCCTAGTCTACCCAGCATCTCCGGAGGCGCATCCCTAACTGGCTGGCAGGTGCCTTCCAGGACTCCCCACTCACCTCCTGCTCTCATTTCCCGTTTCCAGGACAGGTGCCAGGGGTTGGCAAACCTCCCTCCCTTAGCCCTGCCCCTTCCTGGGGCCTTGGAGCGGGGCCTCAGTGCCCCTCACCGCTGAGCAGCAGAGGCGAGGCACCCGAGACGGTCCACTCTGCCTGGACTCACAACCCACGCCCTCCCTGGCTCCCAGATGAGCAGCCAGCCTCAGGCCTCGGGCCAGGCACCTCCTCCTCTGCAGCTTGCCAGGGCTCCTTGAAGCCCCAGGGAGCCGGGTTTCCACTGGGATCTCACAGCAGCATTCTGTATGCCCAGCACCATCCCATTCATTTGCTGCTACACTCAGCTCAGCTTGCTCTTGGAGCTATGAGTTTCCTCCTCTGCACCCCGAGCCTGGCTCAAGGGTGGTCCCAGAAGAGAGGCTCAGGAAAGGCTCTGCATACAAATTCAGGGCTAATATCACTTAAATGTGTGTTCTTATCTTCTTTTCACACAAATTGCTATTAGGCTCTGTTTCCTTTGTCCTGAACTTTCTGTGAAGAATGAACCTAGGAATCTGATGAACCTGGGTTTTGATCTACGCTCCATCTCTTACTTACCATGTGACCTAAAGCAAATACTTAGCTTCTCTGGTGTTTAGTTTCTTCTCCTGTAAAATGAGAACAACATCCTCCTCTTTGGGCTTTTGTAATTAAGTGAGCTACCTCATGCTAGGGTGTGGCATGCAGTGTGATCAGCAATCCCTTCCCCTCTCCCTCACCCCAACTCTGAGCCCTGATGGGAACTCTACACTTCCCTCCATGAACTTGGACCTGTGGTTGTCACCTATGGATCAAGATAACCTGGATCATTTTAAAACCCGGTCCTGCTCTCTGACAGGGTTGCAATCCCACCCACAGATTTAAAAAGCATGTTTTTTTTTTTATCTCGTTCAAGTCCTTCAAAAATGCACCAGATTGCTGGGGGTGGTGGTGCACACCTGTAATTCCAGCACTCTGGAGGCTGAGACAAGAGGATCACAGGTTTGAGGTCAGACTCAGCAACTTAGGGAGACCCTGTTTCAAAATTAAAAAGAAAAATTAAAAAGAGGGCTTGGAGGTAGAATGCCTCTGGGTTCAGTCCCTAGTACCAAAAGAAAAAAAGAAAAAAAGCATCAAACTGAGCAAGACAGGACACTAGTCTTCACTCCAAGCTGTCATTGATTCACTAATCCATCCTCCACCCGTCTGGAAAAGTACTATGCCTTGGGGGATATTCCAAGAGCCTTTCTTCCTTCCTTCCTTTCTTGTTTTTTTTTTTGGGGGGGGTGTACTGGGGATTGAACCCAGGGGCATTTTACCTCTGAGCTACACCCCCAGCCCTTTTTAATTTTTTGTTTTGAAGCAGGGTCCCACTAGGTTGCTGAGAGTCTTATAAGTTTCTGAGGCTGGTCTCAAACTGGCAATCCTCCCAAGTACTGGGATTACAAGTGTGTGCCACTACTCCTGGCTCTTCCAAGTGCCTTTCTGAAATCAGGATTCTCAAGGTTTCAACTGACCTCCACCTATCACTCTGGTCCAACAAAAGCAAAAGAAAGAAGAGATTAATCTGATTCTTTTAAATTAGCCTATGCTGGGTCCTGGGGATTACTATCTTTTCTTCTTTTTTATTGGCTTTTTTTGGCTTCTTTTTTATTAAAAAAATGTTTGGTACTGGGGATTGAATCCAGGGGCATTCTCACTATGAGTTACATCCCAGCCCTTTACTTTTTTATTTTGAAACAGGGTCTCACCAAGTTGCTGAGGCTGGCCTTGAACCTGCTATTCTCCTGTCTCAGCCTCCCAAATACTGGAATTACAGGCATAAACCACCACACCCGGTGTGTTGTTGTTGTTGTTATGTTGTTGTTTTTAAATCACACATTGATGTAGCTCTCCCAGACCCAGAGAATTCAAATCTCAGAGAGTAAGGTCCTGAAAGTTGGATTTTAAA
>PVJS01043005.1:0-17258 GCA_004027185.1 Glis glis
AACTTCGTGAGACCCGGTTTCAAAATAAAGTATAAAAAAATAGGGCCGGGGGTGTACCGGGGATTGAACCCAGGGGCGTTCTACCTCCGCGCTACACCCCCGGCCCTATTTTTTTATACTTTATTTTGAAACCGGGTCTCACAAAGTTGCGGAGGGCCTCACTAGGTAGAGAGAGAGAGAGAGAGAGAGAGACAGGGAGAGAGAGAGAGAAAGAGAGAGAGGGAGAGGGAGAGAGAGAGAGAGGGAGAGAGAGAGAGAGAGCGAGCGAGCTGAGGCTGGCCGCGAACCCAGATCCTCCGGTCTCCGCCTCCCAAAGTACTGGGATTACAAGCGTGCGCCACCACGCCTGGCTCTTATTGTTTGCATTCTTGATGATTACCATTCTAACTGAAGTTAGACAGAATACTATACTAGGAATTACATACTTATGTTTATTGGAGCACAATTCACAATGGTCAAATTATGGAGCCAAGCTAGTGTGTGACAACAGATGAATGGATACAGAAGATGTAGTTTATACACACAATAGAAACTTACTCAGCCATAAAGAATAAAATTACATAATTTGCAGAAAAATGGATAGAACTAAAGAATATTACGTTAAGTGAGATCAGCCAGTCTCAGAAAGTTGTATGTTTTCTCTCATATGTGGAAGCTAGAGAGAAAACAGGAAACAAAGGGGACTTCAGATAAATGAGGAAAGAGCCCAGTAGCACAGTGGATGGGGATTTGGGGAGGAAAGTGGGGAGGGTAAAAGGGAGACTTAGGAGGGAAATTCAAATAATATATGAAAGTATCACTACCGATCTCACTTACATGTACTGGGAGGGAGGAGGAAGGAGCGGGGTGAGACGCAGCGGGAGATACTCCAGGTGCTGTGTGCATGCATGTTTGTACCACTATGAATCTCACTATGATGTATAATTGCAATGCACCAATAAAATAAAAAGAAAAAAAAAGCTTTATGTAATTGTAGCCCAAAGAAGTCACAAAGCTTTGTGACAATCAGCTAAAAATATGTTGCAAAGTACCTGTCCTCCACAAATTTTATAAAGCAGAGAAAGAACTGTGGCAGAGATGATTACACATACTCTCAGCCTGGCACCACACCCGGCTTAAGGGTTCCTCAGATGCACCTATACACAAGCAGCACGTTGCTTATTCATCTCACAATAGATCAGTTCATCCATGACAGCCACTTTCTCAGATCCTGGCTTCTGTTTTCACAGGTGACCCCGACAGGCTGTCTCAGAGGGATACACTTGGAGGTGACAGAATAAAATAATTTCTTTTTTTCCCCATTACCATGTGGTAATTGTGCACACTGATGGGGTACAGTGTGGTATTTCAGTACAGGCACACAATGTATAATGATCAAATCAGGTTAATCAGCTTTTCCATTTCATCCTTCCTTTATGTTTGGAGACTGTGAATTCCTCTTCCAGCTCTTCATAAAATATGTAATAGGTTATTGTGAACCGTAGTCACCCTCTGTGCTGCAGGAGACTAGAACTTATTCCACCTATCTAACTGTGAAACAGTCGATTTTAAGAACAGTGACTTAGCAATCTCAGTGCCGAAAGAAAAGAAAATTGAGATTACAGAGAAAGGACTTATGGTTTTTGTTAAAATAGAATTACTGCCTGACGCAAGATGAAACATGCTTAGAATGTGCAAAAGCAACAGTGAAACATCGTTGTTAATTATGATGAAAATGAACCACTAAAATATACTATAGCATAGAATTAGTCAAATACGAAGCACAAGATTTCTATTTCATATTGTTTTGAAACCACCGTCCATCAGCCATTAGGTAAACATCATGGTAAACACCTTAAGTTAATTTCTGGAACAAATTATAAAATCAAAATAGGAATATCTTGCTGGGCGTGGTGGTGCACACCTGTAATCCCAGTACTTGGGAGGCTGAGATAGGAGGATCAAAGGTTTGAGGCCAGTCTCAGCAACTTAGCAAGACCCTTAGCAATCGAGTAAGACCCTGTTTCAAAATAAAAATTAAAAAATTAATTAATTAATTAATAACATGGGGTTGGAGAATAGCTCAGAGGTAGAATTGGCCTTGGGTTCAATCCCCAGTGACACATACACACACACAAAAAGAGAGAGAGAGAGAAAGAAAGAAAAAGAAAAAATCTCTCTCTCTCTCTCTCTCTCTCTCTCTCTCACACACACACACACACACACGTCAAAATAAGACTAATATTTATATCACCGAGTCTTTCAAAAAGGTAAAAGTCAATTCAATATAGTAAATATTTACCCCAAACTTGCCAGGATCTGTTTACTGTATGTAACTTCTCCATGCCTCAGTTTTCTTGTCTGTAAAATGGGAATGACCTTAGCACCTACCTCATTAGATTGTCATGAAGATTAAGGAATTTCATAAGTATAAAACACTTAGAAGAATGCCTGGCAAACCACAGGCACTATGTGTGTTAGGTATAAGCATGGCATTTATCAGGAGAAGATAGCAATAAATATACCAGTAACTATAACACAAAGTCTCCGGTGGGAAGTTCCCCCTGTAGGGAACTTGGCACACTCAGATGTGGAGCCCTGGTTCAGTGAGACAAAAGCATGTAAGGGAGACTGCTCACCAGGGATTGCTCACCTGAGTGTCAGAACTTTGAGTCTTAAGGGTCAGAGGGTGCACCCAGTTCAGACGTGCAACAGCCAGAAGTGTTCTTTAAGCGTGGACTTCATGAGCATGGAGACAAGAGTTGTTTAGAATGAGTAAATCTATGCTCTGTTCTGAGAATCACATGCCACATGCACCAGAGTAACGTATTCTAGGCTAGTACCCATCTTAACAACACTGTCACTAAAAACTGATGGAAGCCCCTCTCCAGGGTGCTGACCACCAGCGTGCATCCTCTCCTATGGTCCCCAGTGTCCCGGTCAACATTCCCACTGCAATCATCCAAAGCAACTGACCACACAATTTAGAGGAAGGAAGATTTATTTGCTCAGTGTTTTTGAGATTCTGGGTTCAGTCCATGTGAGGATCTGAAACTCAGGGCATGGTGGCAGGAAGCAGAGATGAAGAGCACCAGGCTCTGCTCCTCACACCATGAAGGCTGGAAGCAGAGAGAGAACAAGGGGATTCAAAGAAATAAGCACAGTCCCTAAGGCCATGCCCCATAGACCTACTTTCTCCAGCCACACCCGACTGGTCTAGATTACCATCCGGATAAACCAGTCTAGGTTACCATCTTATCCACTGATGAGATTACAACCCTTGTGACTTAACGATATCAAACCTGAGCTCTTCAGGGGACATTCTATATCTGACCATAACATTCCACCCCGATGCCTGAAGAGCTCATGCCCAGTTCAGAATGCAAAATGCATTTAGAGTTCCCAAAGTCTTAATAGTTCTAGCATAGCTCAAAAGTCCCAAAGTCCAAAGTCTCCTCTGAGACTCAAGGTGAACTCTTGGCTGTGGGCCCCATAAAAGAAAATAAAAACAAAAATAAAAATGAAAAGCAAGTGACATGCATCCAATTCCAAAAGGGAGGAATAGGACCATAGAAAGAAGGAAGGCACCAAACCAGTATGGAAATCCAACAGGGCAAGCATTTAATCCTGTGGCTCCATTTTTGGCATTTTGGGCACATGGTAGTGAGATGTGATCTCCAAAGGGCCTTGGCAGCCCTGTCCCTGTGGCCTGGTTGATTGCAGTGGGATACATACGGCTCTTCCAGCCCGGCTCCATGGCTTCCAGCTTCCAGCCTTTCTTAGCAATCGTTCCATGTTTCTGGCATTTCAAAATCTTTGGAGTCTTTCTTGCAACCTTGGCTCTACACCCAGAGCTTCACAAATTGCCCCTTTTGGGCCTGCTTGCAGGGATTACGACCCTGCTACATGTTGCCTGCGTTCCCAGGCTTTCCTTTGAAATCCAGGGGGAAACATCCATGGCCCCTTTTTTCCAGAAAAGCCAGCATTACATGACTGCCAAAAATTGAGCACCAGCAGGAAAGGTAGTCATGTCCTTTTCAATCACTGCTGCTGGGCCTGTTTCAATCACAGGCACCACCTCTGGGCCCTTCTTTCCCTGGTTCTGCACTTGGGATTGAACCTCCAGGAACACATTCCTTTCTTTTTTCCTAATCAAAGCATTAGACCTCCCTTCAGCAGCACCATCTCTCTGAGCCCCAGCTTTACACATGCATTTCTCACCAAACTATAAATCTATAAAGTCTTTATTCTTTGCTTTCTGCTCCCAAAATTTGTTGTACAATTCACTGAATGTATACATCAATATCCATAATGCAATGTGCATGCTTTGCTGTTTTGAGAGTTCCTCCATCAGTTTAATCATTCCATCAACTTGAAATTCGGCCTTACACAAAATTGCAGGACATGGGCAAAATGCCGATAAGTTCTTTGCCAGAATGTAGCACATGTGGCCTCTACTCCATTTTCCTATGGAGTCCTCTTTGCCCTCCAAAATCTCCTGAACACAGGCTCTCCTGTCTATCTTTCGAGCCACATTCTGGCTCTTCCAACTTTCTCTCACAAACCAGTTCCAAAGACTTACAAAACACAGGTCAGACTTAGATATAGCAGTAACCCCACTGAGAAAGGACAATCGCAGGTTTGAGGCCAGCTTCAGCAATTTAGAAAGACTCTAAATAACTTGGTGAGACTGTTTTCAAAATAAAAAATGAAAAGGGCTGGGGATGTAGCTTGGAGGTAGAACTTCCCTGGCTTCAATCACCAGTCAGCCCCCAAAATAAATTAATTAAATTTAAAAATTAAAGTAAGAGGGTGGTGGAAATGCCCAGGGGGTGCTAAGTATTTTTTTTCTGAAAAGGGAGGGGTAAGCCAATAAGGTTGGGAATCTATGTTAGACCCTGGCAGCTTCATGAGAGTGGTGCCATTTTCCACTACACACCTAGTGACAGGGGCACATGACAGGTGCTCAATGAAGGTTTGGCGAGGAAGAGAATGAATGAGCCAGGAGAGAAGCGTGTTCAAAGTGCAATGGTGACAAGGGATAGGGGGGTTTTCTACAACACAAATTATTCAATTTGACTCTAATATGAAATTCAAGTTAGAGAAAAGTAGGACATTTAAAAAATCTCTCTGTGGTGTTTCACGTTTGATGCGCCAAGGAGCAAAAATCATTTATCATTTTTAACTTCTAGGTTTCACTTTAAATTTAATCAGTAACTCCTCTCCTCTCTTTCTCTCTCTCTCCTCAATATCTGTTATTTCTTTCCTTCCCTTTCTTTTCCATTCCCTGCCCCCTCTCCATTTCATTCTGAATATATGCCCACTCTATATTACCTTGTTTATAAAGCACTTAAAGCGCATGATTTATACAAGCAGAGTGTATGCAGTAATGTATCAGTTGCAATAATTCCCTAACAGATGTGATAGACTGTCCCAAACAGTGAGACGAAGATGGCTCCTTCTCATCCTTCAACATGTCTTAAAGTCAGCCAAATGGAACATGGTGTCTAGGATAGAAGGTCTGCGAGGTTAGGAACCTGCTCTTGTCATTACAAATCTGTGAGCCATAAATAATATCACATTTACAAATAGAGTAGGAAAAGGTCAGTGCATTCTCTTTGCTCTTTTAAAAGCTGTTATCTTTATTTATTAAGGTGTTTGGGTTACAGATTAGCTTTCTACCTTTATTCATGTTCTGCCTGCCTCAAAACTAAACTGTGTTTGGGGAGAATCTGTGAATTACTGGCTTATTTTGTTGCATATTTAAACATGGTACCTTTAAAAATCATTCCATTTGTGGATTTGATTATTGTCTTGGGGGGAAACCATTTTCTAGCCAAGGAGAGGGACTGAGCAGATGCGAAGTCTCATGTTGAGTTGGAAGCGGAGTCATGTCATAGGAAAATATTAGACAAAATCTTAACCTGTTTTAGAAAGACAGTATTCATTTTTTAAGGACTTCATGTTCTGGGAAAAATTATGTTATGAATAATTGATACTAGAAGGTGAAGTTTCCACATTTTCTCATAACCATGGCAGTTCATTAGCATTCTTTTTTTCCTCCCTGAAAAAGGGAGGGAGGCTCCACTGAGCGAGAACCTGCAGACAGGGCTCTTTCCTTCCCTGGACCCGCTGACTCACAAACTCTGAGTCACTCCAGTCCCACCACCACCTCGAAGCCAGAAGGGCAGCCACTCCAAGAGGGAGCCTGGCTCCTGCCTCCCTCTGGGAAATCACAAGAAAGGGAGCTATGACTCCAGGCTCTTCTGCAGGTCCCCAGGCTGCCCTGCAGGGGGAGCAGGTCATCCTCCTCCTTGCTTTGCCGGCTTCCTGTCCTAGCCCCACCCCCCAGTACTCAGAGACCTGCTGTGTTTGCATTGTTTTCTTGCCTTCCTCCCTCCCTCCTGTACTTTCCACTGTTTCTTTCTTTTCTCTCCCTCTCTCCTTCCTCCCTTCTTTCTCCTTTGCTTCCTCCTTTCCTTTCTTCCCTCCTTTAATTCTCTCTTCTTCCCTCTCCCGCTCCCTTCCTTCCTTTCAAATTATTTCCAAACTTCTTTTCTTCAAATTTATCAAATCTTTTCTAATTATACGTGTTTTGGTTTAGGTCTGGAATGTCCCCCCAAATCTCATGTGTGGAAAGCATGCCCCCAGTGCAGCAAGGTTCACAGGTGCGGTGGGGCTGGGGGAGGTGGGCCACTGGGGCATGGTCTTAGGACTCTATCTATCCCTGGAGATCTCTCTCTCCCCCCCCTCTCTGTCTCTCTCTGTCTCTCTCTCTCTCTCTTTCTCTCCTCTATATGTCCCTGGATCTCTGTCTCTCTCTCTCTGTCTCTCTCTCTCTCTGGACTCTCTGTCCTTGGATCTGTCTCTCTCTCTCTCTCTCTCTCTCTCTCTCTCTCTCTCTCTACTTCTGGGCCACCAGGAGGTAAAAGCTTTTCCCGGGCTACACCTTCACACCCTGAGGCTGCTACAGCATGGCTCATGTCCTGAGACCAGGCCCTGAGGCCCTGCTGCCACTCCACTCCAGTTCTACCTTGGAGCCAGCCAATGATGGAATAAAACCTCTGAAATCAACACAAAACTGTTGTGATTTGGGTTGGAACATCTTGACTCTGCCTTGGAGCCAGGCAATGTGTGGAATTACACCTTTGAAAAATGGGAAAGAGACATAAATAAACCATTCTTCCTCTAAGTTGTTCTTGTCAGGTATTCTGATCACAGCAACAAAGAAGCTGACTAAGATAATGCAACAAATACAAAAATATTTTTTCATTGTAGAAAATTAAAAAACAAAAGTATATTCAAATTTCTCTTGACCCCTACTTCTGTGGTTTGAATATGCCCCCCCCAAAAGCATGCGTTGGAAACTTAACCCCCAGTGCAATTGTGCTCAGCGGTGGGAGTGGTGAGAGGGATGGCCACGAGGGCTTCGCCGGCATGGATGGATCAATGCAGATTATAAAAGAGTTGGAAATTTCTAGTTCCACCTCTCACCCTCTCATCTTCCACTGCGAGATAATGAAGCAAGAAACCCTCACCAGATACAGGTACTTCGATATTGGACTTCCCAAGGTCCAGAACTGTGAGAAATAAATTTCTTCTTTTAATACCACCAGTTGGTGGTATTCTGTTATTGCAACACAAAATGAACTAAAACACGCTGTCTCTGGGCACTTCCTTTGGTCTGTCTGCCAGGTACCCTACTGCCCTGACACAGCTGGGTTTAATCCTTCCAGACTCTCTGCTCTGCAGCCACATACTCACAGGTACATGTGGTTGTATCTGTATGAATGGGTTTGTTAACTTTCAGGGTGCTATACCATACATACTCTTCTAAAATTTGCTTTTTAAAAATATTTTTATTTTATTAAATCTCAAATAGATACAAGTGAATCTGATATATATTAAATATATAGTATACCAGTACAACAATCATCTATGCATCCAACACCCATTTCAGGTATAGAATCTGACTTTTGATTTGAATACTCTCTAGTTCCTTTAATCCTACCCCCTTCCCTCCTCTCTCATGTGAATTTTGTATTTATCACTCCATTACCTTTCGTTAGAGTTTCCCATCTGTTTCATTCCTACAGGATATGTCATATAGCTTTTCATACTTGCACACCTATGTAAATGAGATCAAACCTGGGTGTGAGTCGATTCTGTGTGTAGTGGAAATTGATTTGTTTTCACTGTTCATGGATAACCCATTGGGTGATCAGATCACTATTAATGTACACATTCTATTATTGTTTGTAATTTAGATTTCTCCTAATTTTTTTTGCTACATATCTTCTTGTCTATATCCCTTGATCTCAGGCATATACCTAGGGACTGCCTGGCCAATGGGCATGGGGTCAATTTAAAATACAATGCCAGATTGTTTCCCAGAGTGGTTGCACCCGTGGACACTCCTACAGTGTGTGAGGGTTCTGCTTGCTCCGCATCCTGCACAGCACTTGGGTGTTGTTGGATTTAAAGTTTTTTTGGCAATCATGTAGCTGTGAAATACCACCTCATTGCTTTAATTTTCATTTTCTGATTGCTAATGTGTTTGATCGTCTGTTCCTCCCTGATGAGAACCTATTCAAGTTTGATGTTCATTTTTTCTAGATGACTATGTGGTATGGGGGAACTGCAGAATTCCCATATGTAATCATCACACTAACTCTTCATTGGTTATATAATGTTGCAAATATCTTCTAGTTTTAGTGCATCTTTATATTTTCTTTTAGTATTTTATGATAAACAGTACTTAATTTTAATGTAGTCAAACTTGTCAATCTTTCCCTTTTAAGTCTATCCTATTTTATCTGTTTTTAAAAATGGTAATTGTTTCCTTGCCTTTTGTTGTAAAAGGAGTCTCCTTTTGTCTTCTATAAATTTATGGTCTTGCCTTTCACATTTAAGTTTCTAATCTACTTAGAGTCTTTTTCTGTCTGATGAAAAATAAGATTCAATTTGCATTATTTCCATGTGGATAACCACTTGACACTGTTCCATTTATTGAAAAGGTGATTATTTTCCTATTCATTTGTAAAGCCAGCTCTTCCATAACTCAACTGTTTACATGCATGTGGGTGTGTTCCTAGACTTGCTATTTTGTTCCATTTATTGATTTTTACTGTGAAAATACTACTCAGTCTTAATTGTTATAGATTTCATCCCTGATATTTAGTAGGGCAAATCCCCTACCTTATTCTTCTCTTTTAGAAGTGGTTTTGTAATTTTGTTTCTTCTCCCTTTAGAATCATCTTACCAAGGTCCATCAAAAATAACTAAAAATGAAATATAGAAAACTGTTTTGACTTTTGTTGGAATGCCCTAAATCTATAGACTATACCAGGGAGAACTCATCTGCTTCTGTTATTAAATAAGCCAATTTATGGCCATGACATATAGCTCCATTTTTATCATCATTCAATAATGGTTCACACTGTTTTCATAAAGTTCTTTCACATTTCTTGTTTGATTTATTTCTTTTTTACACTTTTGTTTTATTTACTTTAAATATAATTTCATTGGTACATTGTAATTATACATCATAATGAGGTTGAGAGTGACAGAAACACACATGCGCACAGCAAGTAACCAGGTGTGTTTCCCTCCAGGTTCTACCCTGCTCCCTCCTTCTCCCCATACAAATTGTTGTGATTGGTATTAATAACTTCATGTATGTACATAACATTATTTGAACTGTTTCCTTTATTAAACCTCCTTTTCCCCTTCCACCTCTCTCCCCAAATCCCTTTCCACTATTCTACTGGTCTCTCTCGTCATTTAGCTGAAGTCCCTTTTGTTTTCCAACCTCTCTCTACCTTCCCACATATCACCCTTCACCTTCTGAGGCTGGCTAATCTCCCTTGGCATAACATTCTTTAGTTCTATCTACTTTCCTGAAACTATATAGCTTATATTTTGGTGGCTTTAAGTGGTTTTTTTTTACTATTTTATATCTGTATGCTAAAGTATACACATACAGTTGGTTTTTACATTGATCTTATGCCAATAATCCTATTAAACACTCTAATTTTAAAAAGTATACATTATTTTGAGTTCTGTATGTAAACAGTATAATTTTCAAATCATGAGAATTTTTCTCTTTTATAGTCCTTGTAAATTTTATTTATTTTCCTGGGTTTACTATATCAGCTAGAAGCTCCAACACAATGCTGAGTAAAATGGTGTTTACAGGCAATCTTGTTCCTAGTTATAAACAACATGCATTCATGGTAATGTTTCTCAAATCTCAAAATTTTAAAAATTAAGATTAACCAGGCTGTGGGGGCGACTAAACTGGAATACAAACAGGCAATCGAGCCCAACACCTATTCAAAAGAGTAACATAATCACATTAAAAACAGTAAGCAAGAAATAATTAGCCTAATAACTTCTGGAAAATAATAACTTGACTGTACACTGGGAGGCTAAACGTGGTACCCAGATCTTGTACTGGAGACAGTACATTTATTTTCCACAGGGGTATAGGTTAGGGATTCTGAACCCATTTTATGTGTATACTAGGATCAAGAAAATAAATGAATATAATATGTGTTATGAGATCAAAGTTTCCCACTGTCAGAGAAAGGAGTTACGAATAAGGAAAGGGGAACAGGCAAGAAGGAGCAGTGGAGTGTTAGACTGTTAGGCCCAAAGCACCAGCATGAACTAGTGTTTTAAATATATGCATAGATAGTAGATATAGAAATGTCAGCATACCCTTACACATTTTAAGCCCTTTTTATCTCATTAAGCACACACATTTAATATCTTTTATCTGTTAATTATTCCCCAAATCTCTGCAGATCTGATTGTGTTTATAATGTCGGTGATTCTTCCTCACTATAACTGTTTTGTGCTTGTGTCTGTGGGTCTGTCTGTATACACAGAGTGATTATTTTGAAATGTAGCTCCTCTTTTCAGACCTTTCGCAGTGGAAGTTCTGTGAAGACAGGCTTGAAGTGGACTCCCCTGGAGGGGTTATGTTTGCATCTGTCCATTGACTGGATTCCTTCTCCATCCTGGGCCACTGGATTTAAGTTTCTAGGTTGAGGTTGGTTGAACCAACCCATCCAAATGAATTCATTCTGAAATGCAGGGAACCTAGTTTGTGGTTATAAGACATGGGCGCATATGAAGATTTGGGGTAGGCACATTTCTTTACTGTGGAGGACGGGAAGATACAGTTCCTGTTGACCTTCACATTAGAAGATTTAGCCCCTTAGAGTGCCACACTTAGGCAGGGGGTTTATCCTTAGGCTCCTTCATATAGTCCCTCCCCAGAAAATTCGTTTGTTTTATTTTTTCGTACTAGGATTTAACCCAAGGGCATTCTACCTCTGAGCTACCCCCCAGCCCCTTTTTCTTTATTTTGAACAGGGTCTTACTAAGTTGCTGAGGGTCTTGCCAAGTTGCTGAGTCTGGCTCGAACCTGCAATCCTCCTGTCTCAGCCTCCCAAGTACAGGAGTGAGTAAGTCCTAGGCTTTGACTTCTGTGCTTAAAAGCCTTCACACAGACACAGACACACACACACACACACACAAACACACACACACACACACAGCCTGCCTTCCTGCTCTGCTCTCGTCTCTGGGTTCTCATTGTGATTCCTTCCTTGGCTCCGATGCCATCTCTCTCGCCAGCTCATCGGCACATTTAAAACACGCACTGTTGTATTTCATGCAGAACGTGTCACTTTTTTTTTGGCAGAGACTGGTGTTGTGCTCTTCTAGTGTCACTAACAAAACCAAATAATCCCCAAAAGGACCCCACAAGATGGAGACAGGGACAATTGTCTTTCCTATTTTGCAACCAGTTTCCAAGTGCTTGTATTTCAGGGCTCTGTCATAACAGAGTTTAACTGCAAAATAAGGACAGATGATGTGATTGTTGTACATATGGAAGCCAAGAGCTTCCTTGGGTCAGAATTATTTTCTAAGCAGATTCACATCTGCCCAGGGAGAGCAGCTTACACGCGAGTTGAAACCCTGAGTAGTACCTCTGTGATTTCATACTGCATATTAGCCCATCAAGAATTATTTGACCTGATGGAAAAGATTGGTCCTCCCGGGGTTAGTAAGAAGATGCAGACACCTCACAGGAGAACAAGGCCCTTTCACCATCATCATCATTAGAGGGTTTTAGAGCACGATTGTGCTCAATAGGGCAAATGCCTATTCATGCATGCACCTAGAAAAGTGCAGTCTGCAATTATCCCTGTCATTCAGATAAGGTTTGATGGAAAGCTCACCATAAGTATTTTATTCTCATCATATTCAGAACATCAGATTACTCTTTATGAGAAAATAATTTGTCATAGCCGGGCGTAGTGGCATATACTTGTAATCCCAGTACTTGGGAGGCTGAGACCGGAGGATCTGGGTTCGCGGCCAGCCTCAGTTACTTAGTGAGGCCCTCTGCAACTTAGTGAGACCCTGTTTCCAAATAAAAATTAAAAGGGCTGGGGGTGTAGCTTGAAGGTAGAATTCCCTGCGTTCAATCCCCAGTACTACTACTACTACTACTACTACTACTACCACTAATAATAATAATAGTAATAATTATTATTATTATTCTAATAATAGTCACTTCCATAATCACCTTGAAAAACAGAGCAGAACCTCAAACAAATACAACCTTAAGAATCCTATGAAATATCAGGATTCCATAATCCTTTCAACAGACGCACTAAATTGAACCCTGTCCCGGGCAAGGCCCTTAGCGATCTTTGTTTAGGGCCGCCCTCTACAGAACTGTATACTGAAAGCAAAAATTTCAAGCAAAATATAACATATTGGCTCTGTTTACTATTCCTTCTGCCATTTTGAGTCCGACTGGGGTTTGGAAATTTTTTAGACTTCACAAATAGGTTTCTTTGTAAAATTCCGAGGATTTAAACACTGTCAAAGCTTCCCTTTGAGAAGGCTGTTTTACCTTGTCAGAGCTGGGTCTTGGGTGAAACTCACTCTTCTAGTGATTTCTGTATGGCAGGACTGTGTGTGCTGCCCACACCTTGCTTGCGATTTACGTTGCAGAGAGCATCACTCTCAGGATCCAGCCGTCCCCGGTTGGCATGGATATGTTCTGACTCAAGGGTAAAGCAACATGTTTTATTCCCATCTCTCCCCTAGTTTACTTCATCAATGCAGTCACATAGCAGGAACTGGCTTTCTTAGAAGAAAAAATAATTCATCCATGGAATGTGTCGGGGGAGACAAGAAGCACATACGTGACTGAGCCCATCAGGCGTGAGGCTCGAAAGCCGCTGGTAACACGACATCCAGATGTGTCTGCTGGTGAGCTTCCTGCAGAACCTGCATTCAAAAACTGGCCACTTAGAAGACCCCGTGGCCAAAACTGAAGAGCCGGCTCCCCTCTAAAGATGTAGAATACTAGCAGTTTGAAGATAAACTTTAAGAATTTATCGAATACTAGCACTAATCTTATTTTAGTGTTAATACTAGCACTTTAAAAATAAAGTTTTGGCTTGAAGACCTAACTCATTAATAAGTCGAGTGAAATTTAGATTTGAGGTTATTTGAACCACTTCAATGATTTCTTTTTCTTTTCTTTTTTTTTTTTTTTTTTGGTACTGGGGAATTGAACCCAGTACAGAAGAGGACATTCTACCTCTGAGCTCCACCCCCGGCCACTTTTATTTTTTATTTTGAAACGGTTTCGCTAAATTGCTGAGGCTGCCCTCAAATATGTGATCCTCCTGTCTCAGCCTCCCAAGCAGTGGGACTATAGGTGTGTGCCACTGCGTCCAGCTCCACATCAATGTTTTAACTTCGCGTGTTCATCTTCTGTGCAACATATATTTTTGGCAATTTGTTATATGACGTGATAGGATCACCTGAAATCCTTTCAGGAATATCCCAGTGTAGAAATATGTACAAACACACAAAAAAGTTATATGACACGGTCACATATGAATCTAGAAAGGCAGAAAGCTTGATGAAGTGCAACTAAAGTAACAGTTTTTCCACATAAGATTCTTAAATTGGGGTCAGAAAACAATTTTGATGTTTCGTTACTATCATTGGCATATAGAGGTCATTTTTCTTTGCCTTTAAAGACTTTGGCTTTTTTTTAGAAAATGTACCAAACAATAGTATCTTTAAGAAAATAAAGAGGCCGGGGGTGGTGGCGCACGCTTGTAATCCCAGTACTTGGGAGGCTGAGATTGGAGGATCCGGATTCGCGGCCAGCCTCAGCTACTTAGTGAGGCCCTCCGCATCTTAGTGAGACCCTGTTTCAAAATAAAGGATAAAAAAATAGGGTGGGGGTATAGCTTGGAGGTAGAATGCCCCTGGGTTCAAGCCCCACTACCGCAAAAAAAAAAAAGAAAAGAAAGAGATAGTGTTCCAACTCTCATGTGATGTGCTCTTTGATTCATAGAGGACCGCACTGGGCCATCAACAAGGCAAATGTGAACTGTCTCACAGGGAAAAGAGGGTTTTGCTCCAATTAACATCATTCCCTAAGTCTCTGATGTAACCATGGAGCTTTTTTTTTAGATCATCAGCTGGAATCTGGGGCATTTAGCTGTTACCATATGGTTTGATTCTTTTTTTAAAGAGATAATTCTAGAAAAATTGACAATTGTTATTTTGTTCCTGATAGAGACCACTGGTTTCCAACAAGGAAAAGTTTTTTTTATATATATTCATTTATTGGTGCATTGTAATTATACATTTTGATACACGTCAGGGTAGCAGCATCATACATACACACATTGCTCATTTAGCCCTCCCTCCAATCCCACGCTATCCCCTCCCTCTTCCCTCCCTTTTGTGCTCAGCATAGTGATAGAGTCTTATAAGTTTGTGTATATACATCATGTGCCTTAGTGTGTTTCCCTCCACCCCCCTCCCAACTCCCTCAGTTAGGTCACCTTCTTTGTTCATCTAAAGTTGTCTTCTTTGTTGGGAGTCCCTTCTAAGTCCCATTCTATCTAGCTTCCAGAGATGAGGGGGGACATCCGACTTTTCACTCTTAGTGACTGACTAATTTCACTTAGCATAATGTTCTCTAGTTCTCTCCATTTCCCTGCAAATGATGTAATTTTGTTCTTCTTTGTGGTTGTGTAAAATTCCATTGTGTACATATCCTATAGTTTTGTGATCCATTCATCTGTTGATGGACACCTTGGCTGGTTCCAAAATTTGGCAGTTGTGAATTGTGCAGCTATAAACATAGATACATATGCATTAGTCTGGTAGTTTGGTTTCAGTCCTTTTGGGTAGATGCCTAGAAGTGATATTGCTGGATCATACGGTAGGTTCATTCCCATTCTTCTGAGGATTCTTCATACTGTTTTCCAAAGCAGTTGCACTAATTTGCAATCCAACAGTGTAGTAGAGTTCCTACTTCTCCACATCCTCGCCAGCATTTGTTATTTGTGATTTTAATGATTGCCATTCTAATTGAGGTTAGGTGAAATCTCAGGGTAGTTTTGATTTGCATCTCTCTGATTGCTAATGATGTTGAACATTTTTTCATACATTTATGGGCCATTTGTATTTCTTCTTCTGTGAAGTGTCTATTCAGTTCACTTGCCCATTTTTTTGATTGGGTTATTTGTTTTTTTTAGTGGTGATTTTTTTAAGTTCTCTGTATATTCTAGATATGAGTCCTCTATCAGAGGAGTAGCTGGCAAAAATCTTCTCCCATTCTGTCAGCTCTCTGTTGAGGTTCTTGATTGTTTCCTTTGCTGCACAAAAGCTCTTTAGTTTTATACAATCCCATGTATTGATCCTCATTTTAGTTTCCTGTGCCTTTGGGGTCTTGTTGAGGAAGTCTTTACCTGTGCCTATGTGTTGAAATGTTGGACCTATGCCCTCTTTGAGTAGCTGCAAGGTCTCTGGTCTGATTTCTAGGTCTTAGATCCATCTTGAATTGACTCTTGTATAAGGTGAGAAAGTGGGGTTTATTTCTATTTTTCTGCATATGGTTAGCCAGTTTTGCCAGCACCATTTGTTGAAGAGGCTATCCTTTTTTCAGTGGGTGTTTTTAGCCCCTTTGTCAAAAATCAATTGACTGTAGGTGTGTGGGTTTGTTTCGGAGTCTCCTATTCTGCTCCATAGGTCTATATGTCTACTTTTGTGCCAATACCATGCTGTTTTTATTACTATGGTTTTGTAGTATGGTTTGAAGTCAGGTATTGTGATGCCTCCTGCATGGTTCTTGTTGCTAAGAACTACTTTGGCTATTCTGGGTTTTTTGTTGTTCCAAATGAATTTAAGGACAGATTTTTCTATGTCAGTGAAGAATGACTTTGGTCATTTAATGGGTATTGCATTGAATCTGTAAATAACTTTTGGAAGAATGGCCATTTTGATGATATTTATTCTGCCTACCCAGGATAGGCATGGGAGCATGGGAGATCTTTCCATCTTATTAGATCTTCTTCAATTTCTTTTTTCAATGTTTTATAGTTTTCCTTGTAGAGGTCTTTTACCTCCTTGGTTAGGTTTATTCCCAAGTATTTTATTGTTTTGGGGGATATCATGAGTGGAAATGTCTTCTGGATTTCTTTTTCATTGGATTTATGGTTGGCATACAGAAAAGCTTCTGATTTTTAAAGATTGATTTTGTATCCAGACACTTTGCTGAATTTCTTGATCAGTTCTATGAGCCTTTTAGTTGAGTTTGTTGGATC
This sequence comes from Glis glis, assembly GCA_004027185.1. Taxonomy (NCBI): domain Eukaryota; kingdom Metazoa; phylum Chordata; class Mammalia; order Rodentia; family Gliridae; genus Glis; species Glis glis. The sequence continues at coordinate 16,647 of PVJS01043005.1, forward strand.
TTTTAAGTATATCATGTCATCTACAAATAGAGATAGTTTCAGTATCTCTTTTCCTATTTGTACTCCTTTTATTTCCTTCTCTTGCTTTATTGCTCTGGCTAGAGTCTCAAGTACTATATTGAAAAGGAGTGGTGACAGCGGACATCCTTGTCTTGTTCCTGTTTTAAAGGGAACTTTCGAAGTTTTTCCCCATTCAGTATTATGTTGGCTGTGGGCCTATTGTATATTGCCTTTATGATGTTGAGGTATGTTCCTTCTATTCCGATTCTCTGCAGTGTTCTTATCATGAATTGGTGTTGGATTTTATCAAATGCTTTTTCAGCATCTATTGAAATGATCATGTGATTTTTGTCTTTAGTTCTGTTTATGTGGTGGATTACATGGGTTGTTTTTCTTATGTTGAACCAGCCTTGCATCCCTAGGATGAACCTGACTTGGTCATGATGTATGATTTTCGTGATGTGGTTTTGAATGTGTGTTGCTAGTATTTTGTTTAGAATTAGTATTTTGTTTGCCCCACTCCCACCTCCAGCAGGGCAATGCGCACCGTCTGAGACCCCACGAGTCCCTGTGGCCACGCTGGGTGGTCTCCCCCTGGGGTGGCTTGTTGAC
>PVJS01043006.1:0-17253 GCA_004027185.1 Glis glis
ATCTTCACATCTTGGACTGGACTGAATTGGTGGTTGCTTTAATCCTAAGGCTCCAGCTCTTGGACCTCCCGACCAGCTATTGATTCCTCTGACTCTTCACATGCAGTCAAAACTCAGGACTACATTGTGAGCTGATCTAATAAATCCCTTTTTCATATACTCATTCTGTGAATTCTGTTAATCTAGTGAACCCTGACCAATACAACAATCACTTTCATAAAAGAAATTTGTCATGATACTAAGTCACACATAGATCCCAATACAATAATATTGGGAGACTTCAACACCCCTCTCACACAACTAGATCGATCTTCAAGACAAAAAGACCTACTAGATACATACAGAATATTCCACCCAAGTACATCTGAATTCAAATTTTTTTCAGCTGCTCATGGAATCTTCTCTAAAATAGACCATATCCTAGGCCACAAAATGAATACTACCAAATTTAAAAAATGTAATATAATCCCCTGTGTCTTTTCAGACCATAATGGAATGAAATTAGAAATCAACTATAAGAAGACCCAGAGAATTTCAGACCCTGCTGAATGAGGAATGGGTTGCAGAAGAAATAAGGGGAGAAATTAAGAAATTCCTACAAACAAATGAAAACAGAGACACAACATATCCAAATCTCTGGGACACTCTGAAGGCAATATTAATGGGAAAATTCATAGTACTTAGAGCTCACATAAGAACAGAAATTCACCAAATAAATAACATAATGACACACCTGAAAGCCCTTGAAAAACAAGAACCGTTTAACCCCAGAGCCATTAGATTACAGGAAATTAATAAAATCAGACCAGAAATCAATAAAGTAAAAAATAAAAAATCAATACAAAAATCAACAAAACCAAAAGCTGGTTCCTTGAAAAAATAAACAAGATAGATATATCACCATTCAACCTAACCAAAAGAAAGAGAGAAGCAACCCAAATTACTAAAATAAGAGATGAAAAAGGTGATATTACCACTGTCAGCGTGAAAATCCAGAGGATTATCAGAAACTACTTTGAAAAACTATACTCCAACAAAATGGAAAACCTAGAAGAAACTGACAAATTTCTAGACACGTACAACCTTCCTAAGTTGAATCAAGAAAATGTAGAAAATTTAAACTGACCAATAACAATCAAAGAAATTGAAGCAGCAATAAAGTGCCTACCTTCAAAGAAAAGCCCAGGACCAGATGGTTTCCCAGGTGTATTTTATGAAACCTTTATAGAAGAACTAATCCCAACACTCCTCAATTTCCATGAAATAGAAACAGAACTCTCCCAAATACATTCTATGAAGCCAACATCACATTAATACCAAAACCAAATAAAGACAGCTCAAGAAAAGAAAACTACAGGCCTACATTATTGATGAACTTAGACGCAAAACTTTTAAACAAAATACTAGCAACACACATTCAAAACCACATCAAGAAAATCATACACAATGACCAAGTCAGGGTCATTCCAGGGATGTAAGACTGGTTCAACATATGAAAAACAATCCATGTAATCCACCACATAAACCGAACTAAAGACAAAAATCACATGATCTTCTCAATAGATGCTGAAAAAGCATTTGACAAAATCCTACACCCATTTATGATAAAAACACTGCAGAGAACCAGAATAGAAGGGACAAACCTCAACATCATAAAGGCAATATTCAATAGGCCCATAGTCAACATTATGTTGAATGGGGGAAAGCTACAAGAATTTCCCTTAAAAACAGGAACAAGACAAGGATGTCCACTATCACTACTACTTTTCTTTTTTTATAAATATTTATTTATTTATTTATTTTGTGGTACTGGTGATTGAACCTGGGCCATACTACCTCGAGCTACACCCCAGCCCTAGTTTTTATTCTTTTATTTTGAAATAGGGTCTCACTGAGTTGCGGAGGGCTTCACTAAGTAGCTGAGGCTGGACGCAAACCTGGATCTTCCGGTCTCAGCCTCCCAAATACTGGGATTACAAGTGTATGCCACCACGCCTGGCTCTACTTTTCAATATAGTACTAGAGACTCTAGCCAGAGCAATAAGGCAAGAGAAGGAAATCAAATGAGTCCAAATAGGAAAAGAAGAACTGAAACTATCTCTATTTGGAGATGACATGGTATTATACTTAGAAGACCCAACAAACTCAACCAAAGTTCTTATAGAACTGATCAACAAATTCAGCAAAATCACAAAATCAATCTTAAAAAATCAGAAGCTTTTCTGTAGGCCAACCATAAATCTGCTGAAAAAGAAATCCAGAAAACTTTTCCACTCACAATATCCTCCAAAACAATAAAATATTTAGTAATAAACCTAACCAAGGAGGTAAAAGTCCTCTACAAGTAAAATTATGAAACATTGAAAAAAGAAATTGAAGAAGATCATAGACGATGGAAAGACCTCCGATGCTCTTGGATAGGCAGAATAAATATCATCAAAATGGCCATTCTTCCAAAAGTGATCTACAGATTCAATGCAATACCCATTAAATTAACAAAGTCATTCTTCACTGACATAGACAAATCTGTCCTTAAATTCATTTGGAACAACAAAAAACTCAGAATAGCCAAAGTAGTTCTCAGCAACAAGAACCATGCAGGAGGCATCACAATACCTGGCTTCAAACTATACTACAGAGCCATAGTAATAAAAACAGCATGGTATTGGCACAAAAGTAGATGCATAGAACAATGGAGCAGAATAGAAGACTCAGAAGTAAATCCACACACTTACAGTCAATTGATTTTTGACAAAAGAGCCAAAAACATACAGTGGAAAAAAGCCTCTTCAACAAATGGTGTTGGCAAAACTGATTAACCACATGCAGAAAAATGGAAATAAACTCCACTTTCTCACCCTGCACAAGTCAATTCAAGATGGATCAAAGACCTGTAAATTAGACCAGAGACCTTACAGCTACTTGAAGAGGGCCTATGTCAGGCAGGCGTGGTGGTACACGCTTGTAATCCCAGTATTTGGGAGGCTGAGACTGGAGGATCCAGGTTTGCGGCAAGCCTCAGCTACTTAGTGAAGCCTCCATAACTCAGTGAGACCCTGTTTCAAAATAAAGAATAAAAAATAGGGCTGGGGGTGTAGCTCAGAGGTAGAATTCCCCTGGGTTCAATCCCCAGTACTGCAAAAAAATAAAAAAGAAGAGGGTCTAGGTCCAACTCTTCAACACATAGGCACAGGCAAATATTTCCTCAATAAGACCCCAAAGGCTCAAGAAGTTAAAAGAGGATCAATACTTGGGATTGCATTAAGCTGAAGAGCGTCTGTGCAGCAAAGGAAACTATCAAGAACCTCAACAGAGAGCCGACAGAATGGGAGAAGATTTTTGCCAGCTACTCCTCTGATAGAGGACTAATATCTAGAATATACAGAGAACTCAAGAAACTCACCGCTAAAAAAAAAAAAACAACCCAATCAAAAAAGGGCAACTGGATTAAATAGACACTTCACAGAAGAAGAAATACAAATGGCCAATAAATGTATGAAAAAATGTTCAACATCATTAGCAATCAGAGACATGCAAATAAAAACCATGCTGAGATTTCACCTAACCCCAATTAGAATGGCAATCATCAAAAATACACAATAACAAATGCTGGCGAGGATGTGGAGAAGGAGGAACTCTAATACACTGTTGGTGGGATTGCAAATTAGTGCAACCACTTGGGAAGATCTATTTTATTACTATTTTATTTTATTACTATTTTATTACTATTCTGTGGAGGATCCTCAGAAGACTGGGAATGAACCTACCATATGACCCAGCAATACCATTTCTAGGCATCTACCCAAAAGATATGAAACCAAACTACCAGACTAATGCATGTGTATCTATGTTTACAGCTGCACAATTCACGATTGCCAAACTATGGAACCAGCCGAGATGTCCATCAACAGATGAATGGATTACAAAACTATGGTTTATATACACAATGGAATTTTATGCAGCAATAAAGAACACAATTGTGTCATTTGAAGGGAAATGGATGGAATCAGAGAACATTATGTTAAGTGAGATTTGTCCATCACAAAAAGTGAAAAGTTGGATGCTCTATCTAATATATGCAAGTTAGGGAGAATAGAGCAGAGGAGGGAGTCCAGACAAGGATGTAGAAACCTTAGATGAGTAAAGAACCTTAGATGAGTGACCTAACTGAGGGAGATGGGAGGGGGCAAATGGGAAACACCCTAATGCACAGGATGTACATACACAAACTTATCAAAGTCAACTACTATGCTGAGCACGAGAAGGAGGGAAGGGGGAAGGTAGGGGGATGTGAATTGGGGGAGGGCTAATTGACCGATGTGTGCATGTATACTTCTACCAACCTGAATTCCATCAAGATGTTTGATTACAGTGCATCATTAAATATATAAAAACAAAAACTTTTTAAATTGTTATTTCTTTGCTCTGATATAAAACAAAACTAAAGTTAAAAAGCAGTTATAGCTCTCTAGAGATTTGAATAGGGCCTCATTCAAATCATTTCCTTTGATGTGTGTTATACATTTGCTTTTGCACATTCTATAACTCCACAAGCACTCCTAACTCAGTGGACTTTGCTACAGAGGATTCCATTGCTACCTGCCCAATTTTGGACCCGCCACACAGGCATCTCTTTTAGTACATTCTGTGTGCTCAGTATTCCACTACAGATTATACACATCACTGCAGTTAAGTGGAGAGATGTTTATTTTAGAGAATAAGTATAAATGTAGGTACACTGTGTAGAGAGCATATTTATATTCATGGGGCAAAGTGATGTGACTATGCATATTAATAACAGCATTATTTAAGTGGTTCTTCTAGTGATGAGGATGTACACTGCTTACGAGTCATTTAAAGTTCATTTGGGTGGAAAATATTTAGATAAACTCAAAGCAGAATTCTAGTAAATGCAACATTGATTCTTAAATTATTCTAGTATTTACCTTACCTTCTGAGCTTTGAGGCTTTCAACAGATGAAAACTGTACTGCAAATTGCTAAGCAAGAGAAGCTGAACAAAAGATGATTTCAATTTGACTGGGCAGTAGTCAGCAACAAACTCTCTAACCTTGGGCTTTTGCAAGGAATGCCATAAGAGCAAGGGGCCAGGAGCAGATGCAAACCCTGACTTCCTCTTTAGAAGCACATAGAATAAACCCCAAAGTCTGCGTTGGACTACAGGTACCTAAACTGCTCCAAGGGCTTGTTTCTCATTCTTCAATCTGATTTTTCATTTCTTTTATTTCATTCATTGTTTAAATGTACCTCTTCAATAGGATCTTCTAGGTGATTAATTATTGATACCCAACACCTTAAAGATTTTAATTTTAGGGTGGTAGTTTTACTGAGAGTCAGTCTGGCCAGATGTTGACACTTTTTTTTTTTCTGGAAAGAGCTAGACAATATATATATTCAGGATCTGGGGGTTACTTGGTCTCTGATAAAACTATTCAACACAGCCAATGTAATCCTAAAGCACCCACAGAGAGACATACAGGAATACCTACGTCTGTGTTCCTATGAAACATCATTTCCAAAAACCAGTGGCAGACAGTATTTGGCTTGAGAGCTGTGGTTTATTGATCCCTGGGCTAGGTCAACCAGCATCTTTCAAATTTTGGTGAGTATCAGAATTACTAGGAAGGCTCGATAATGCATAGACAATTGATCTCACCCCCAGAATATCTGATTCAAGAGATCTGAAGTGGTGCTTTAGAACATACACTGGAGCCAGCCCCCAGGTGATATGGATACTCAGGACAATGGACTATACTTTGAGCAGCACTGTGTAGATTACTTCCCTGACTTTTTAGATGAGGAAACTGAGGCCTATAGGTTAATCAATGGGCATGTACTCACCCAGAGTCAAGTGATGAGTTAGAATAGATTGGTTGATATTAGATTCTTTGACCATTCTATTTTTTTTCTCTTGAATAGCTCCTGGATATATAAATCCAATTTGAAACTCCCTGCTTTAATTAGGTATAAGTTTATTATGGAAAGCTGGAGCATACTACCTTGGAGGTATGTGTTAGTCAGCTTTTATCATTGTGACCAGAATACCTGACAAGAAAAACTTAGAGAAGGAAAATTTTATTTTGGCTCATGGTTTCTGAGGTTCCATCCATGGTTGGCTGGCTCCATTGCTCCAGGCCTGAAGTGAGGTAGAACATCATGGCAGAGAAAGTATGGCAGAAGAAAGCTGCTCAGCTCATGGCAGCTTGGAAGTAGAGTAGTGGTAGAGAGAAGATAAACCCTTCCAAGGAACTCCCCTAGTCACCTACTTCCTCCAACTCTGTCCCAGCTCCCAGTACTCCATTGAGCCATCGATGGGTTAATCCACTGATGAGATCAGCCCCTCATAATCCGATCACTCCTCTAAATTCCTACCTCTGATCACATGAGACTTTGGGGAACATTCCCGATGTAAACCATAACAGGTAACTGTGGAGCTGAGGAAAGAACAATGTATGTCTACAGATATGGGACCTTGGATAAGTCACCGATATTTAATTTCCTCATTGGTAGAGATGATAGAAAATAATTAGAAAATAGGCCTAATATCTGCCATTGATCCCTTCCAGTGTTGTCTTTTGGTTCAATGAGCATTTTTTGGGAAAAGACATTGCACAGAAAGACCAAAAGCACAACCTTTAGTAGGAGAGGGAGAAAAGCTATAGTTCCTGAGGGCCTGGGAGGCTGTCAGTTTGCCAGTACTGGGATCAGCTACTCAATCTTGGGACCGAATAGGGTAAAGAGACTAATTGGATCTTTTCTTTTTATTATTAACCTAGAGTTCTTTAAATTCTCCCAAAGCGGATATGCCCTATTTAGATGGAGCTAATGTCTGCAGATTGGGGGTCAGGACATGGATTGAGCTATCATTCTGTGGCTTTAGTTCTCCTCCTCCTGTGGGAGACATCGAGCAATTCCTATTGCATTAATTCTCATGAATGAAATACTTAGAGAGATCAATATGCAACAATTTGAAAATATATGTACAATTCACAATGAAATAAAAATGCCACAAGTCCAGAACCAGTGAATATTCTGGATTCTGCCTTTTATCAATAACTTCAACTTAATGCCTTTTGAAGACTAAATCTATTAAAGACTACTTAAAATACTGGTTCTATTCAAGTTATTTAAAATAAAGGATTATTATTTTTAGATACACTTTAAATATAAAACAAGCTGGACTCATAAAGTTAAAAGAAGGATGCTAAAAATATTATGATGTGCCCAGTATTCACACATATGTAATTGAAAATTACAAAATAATATTCCTGAGATAAAAATAAAAGTACAAAAGTCCAATAAAGATCTTGTTTCTTTCTACAAAGATGTCTCAGTTAATGCTTTTAAAAAATATCATTAATGAACATTAAAGCCTTTCAAAAATATTTTTGGTATTCCTGCTCTGCAGGGTGCCCTCAGCATATGCTTTTTTGCCTGCTGGGAAACTCAGAACTAACTGAACACAGCAAACTACTTCTCCAGAGCGGTAGCATTTCTCTTAACTCTAGATTAAGAGAGCAAATGAAGGCTTGGACCCAACAAACACTTGGGGTAAGATGCATCATGGAGCATCCAAGATGAAAAGACAGTTCAGTGGCTATGTAATTGAGATAAAAAAATTTCAAAAGGCAAGGACCTGTTCAGCCTCCCTGCATCTCCAATGAAGGAAAACACAGGGTGTTTCTCCAGGGTATATGGCTGCACAATCTGGAGCCCAGGGCCCCTCATCACAGAGCACTGTTTCAGCAGGTAATTGATGAGATCAAAAGCTTTTTCTCTTGTAATCATGGTAAAAGTGAAAGAAAAATAGACATATTTCTGCTCAGTTATTACATGGGAAGGATCAGCAGCAAGTTGAAAAAGAACAAAATTGATGGCATACTTCTAATCATTTTTGGAAGCAAATGCACAGATCAGATTCTGGCAGCCCTGCCTCAGTCTCCCTGCCCATCTTTGTCTGTAGCAGCTTGCTGGTCACACACAACCTTCCAGGATCTGGCTCAGGGTGGAGTCAGCACATGGGATTGCTTTCTCACTCCAGCTTCCAAATCCCCTCCTTAGCCCCAAGGCCAAAGTCCACTGGGGTCTGTTGTTTGCTAGGAGTCCTGGGTGGGGTGAAGGCCCTGGAGAGGAGGAGCTGAGACTGCCCTGAGGCATGGAAAGGGGATGGGTCTGAAAGATTGAGACCAGTATAAAAATAGGCTATACAATAGGAAAACAGAAAAAAGGAGCCCAATAAGCAAAGACAAAAATAAGAAAGAAGAGAAGTGAAAAGAAAGAAGGAAGGAAGAAAGGGAGGGAGGGAAAGGAGAGAGAGTGACCAGTTATGGGATGAATTGTATCCCCCTCCAAATTCATATGTTGAAGTCCTAACCCCTAGTATTTCAGAATGTGACTATGTTTGAAAATAGGGCCTTTAAAGAAATGATCAGGGTAAAATGAGGTCATGTGGGCAGACCCTGATCCAATATGACTGGTGTCTTGATAAAAAGAGGGGATTCCTACACAGATGTAGGGGGAGTACCATATGAGGACACAGGGAGAAGGTGGTTATTGATCAGCCAAGGAGAGAGGCTTCAGAAGAATCCAGCCCTGTTGACATCTTACTTGAACACCTAGCCTCCAAAATGGAGAAAAAATAAGTTTCTACTATGTAAGCCACCCAGTCTGTGGTATTTTGTAACGGTAGCTCTTATAAAGCACTGCAGAACCAGAAAATAAGCAAAGTATTCCAAAGATAACAAAGACAAGTGGCAGGAAGGTTGGACTCTACAAGAAAGAAAGATAAAAAAAAATGAAAAGTAGGATGTGAAGAAAGAAAGGGGAAGTGGGGGAGGGTGGAATCAAAGGCTATGGTAATGGTTGTTGTTAAATCTCTGCAGGAAGAAAGAAATGCAACCTAGAAGATTATTACACATGGAATGAAAGAATATCACAAGAGGAAGTAATGTTAGGCTTTATATGTATGCAATTATGGTAAAATTTGAATGTTTAGCTAAACATTTTTACCTTGGAGCTTCCAGGTTTTGAGGCATTGACCCCAGAGAAACCCTTACAGTTCTTTACTTGAAAGTGAAATTATTTGGGAAAACAGACATGTGAGTAAAATAGTCACAATTGTATATGAAAGAGCAATTTCAAGTAAAGACATCAGTGGGTAAAATGTCATGAGATTCTGATTTCTAAAATAACACGTTTCCCCATAGGCTGAGCAGGTAATTAATTATTCTGTTAAGGTTGATGTTAATCTGGCTTATTTTCTGTTCAGGTTGACACACTCAGAAACAGAGTAGAGCTGATGATTTGCTCAAAAATATGTCACAGAAATTGTGTAGCAGAATATCTGCAATGCGAGGCTGGAAGTCAAGTGCTGAGAAGGGGAAAAATGTGCTCCAGATTTTTTGCAGATGTTCTCAGATCAAATTATGGTGTTAAAAATTGTATAGTATGTTCAACGGAGCATCCAAGATGAAAAGACAGTTCAGTGGCTTTATAATCTAGATTAAAAAAAATTGCAGAGCCATGCTTATGTAGGGTGTAATTCTCAAGTTCAGAACTGTCAGTGGTGGAGGTAATGATAGGAAGGTAAAGCATTGGCTCCTTAAATAATTTTCACATAAATTTACATATAAAAACGTGTATTGTCCTGAATCTTTGTTTTTTGTATCTAGTGTTAGTACTGGATTTTCTGCCTCCTTATATCTTTTGTATCGACCATTTCATATCTATACACATGGAATGATTAAAGTATTTGATGGATAAGGATATAAAGATTCAGTTAAGCAGGAGGAATGAGTCCTGGTGATCTGTCACCCAGCAAGGTGACTGTAGTTAATAATAATATATTGTCTAATGCAAAATAGCTAAAAGAGGAGATTTTATATGTTCTCACCTCAAAGAAATGATAAGAATGTGAGCTGATGGATAAGTTAATTTGTCTTATTTGCTCATTTCATAGTGTTTACATGCATCGGAACATCACATAGTATCCTATGCAACTAATAACATTAATAATAATAATAATATTCAATTATTATCTGTCAATTAAAAATGAAATAGTTTTCTTTAAAAAGGAATGAAAAAACTTTGATGAATAGAAGGAAATATCCAAAGAATAAGAATTTTAGAGTATGGAATACAGTCAAAAGATCACATAGTTTATGTTATCTGTTTTACATGACCAGAACACTGAGGTCCCAAGAATGTAAATTTGAACAAAGTTACCTTGCTGGAGACAATTGTAGATCGATATTAGGACACACGTTTTGTAACTAACAATTTCCTGGGCTTTGGGGATTTTTTGAAGAAAGAGTCTAGATGTTCCACCCAAGATTTTTGCTACTATTAGGAAAATAAATCTTTGAGTACACTATACCTATTTAAGAAATTACAAGCCTGGTGAGGTGGCACATGCCTGTAATAATACTTGGGAGGATGAGGCAGGAGGATTGCAGGTTCGAGGCTATTGTGTGTTAACTCAGTAAGACCCTTTTTCAAAGTAAAAATTAAAAAGGGCTGGGGGTATAGCTCAGTAGTAGAATGTTCCTAGGTTAAATTCCCAGTAAAACACACATACACACACACACACACCCACACACACACACACACACACACAGGTTACATTTGGATATGAAGAAGTTGGTACATCATAGGATATTCTAAATCTGTTGCAAACTTTTGAGGGTATTTATTGAGTATTTATTGAGCACTTACTTTGGGTCCTTTGCTCTGGAAATACAGTAGCGAGCAAAGTAGTCCAAACTCCCTGCCTCATGGGATTTACACTCTAGCGGGGGAAGAAGAGGAACATGTGGAAAGTCAGATGGAATGACACAAATAAATGGAGAAAGAGATAGGAATGAAGTGGTGGGTTAAAATTATCAGATCAGAGTAAGTCTTACATGTAAGGTGATGTTCATGTGGAGGTCCGAAATAGAAAGGGAATAAGGTATGAGAACTATTACAGGAGGAGCGTTCCAGAGAGAAGGAACGGCCAGATCTGTGCAGCCATTGATGTATTCTCACATTTTCATCATTTCAGAACCTAATTAATCAAGATTGGTTATCAATACTTATCGAATTAAGGCAGGAATCAGGGTAAGTGACATTTATTCTCTTTAATGTGTAAGGTGAAAATATTTTTAGAGGCTAAATTCAATCTTGCCAACTATATCTCGATGCGCAAACTGGCCTGGGGAAGTGGATACTGCTGATGAACTGGTTGTCTGAAGATAGTGAAGGGAAGCGTTTCTTGAATTCAGTTGATTGCTAGTTGTTTTCTTTCATGTGATTTTAAACCTGTGGATACAGTATGATTGTTTGGGCTAAAGAATCTAAATTCGGAAGCTGCTTTCTGACAAAAATAAGATGGATGTATTCAGTGTGTCACAGACAGAAGTATAACTCTTTCAAAGAAACAATTTAGAATTTCTAGGTCATAGGAGACTGAATTCTACCTTTAAAGATACTTTAGGCATGTTTAGTATAAATGCAAATCTTAACAAACAGCATAATATCAGCAGGGTTTTCAATTACTCCTTTACTTAAAAAGTAAACATAAGAATTGATCTTTTCTAAACATTCAATTTTTTGGCTATGCCATCCCTTAAGATAACATAATGTATGAAAAATAAAAAATCCAAATGGAAGTACATTTTAAAAGAATAAAAAGTCTCTGTTTTACATACATATGATAAAAGAAAAATTCTGAGATGTCCTAAATTTAATTACAAAGGCCATAGATTGGAGGGAAGAAGAGACAAGGGAAGGTCATCAGTTAACAGCTGGGAAGGGCGCACATGGACACAGCCAAAAGTCTATCTGTGACCTTGATATAAATTCCATCCCTCCTGTGTGTGTGTGTGTGTGTGTGTGTGTGTGTGTGTGTGTGTTACAGGAGATTGAACCCAGGTGCATTCTACCTTTGAACTACACCTCCAGTCCTATTTTATTTTTAAACAGGGTCTCACTAAATTGTCAAGGGTCTTGCTAAGTTGCTGAGGCTGGCTTTGAACCTGCGATTTTCCTGTCTCAGCCTCCCAAGTACTGGGAGTATAGATATGCACCACCATGCCTGGCTACAGTGCACCTTTTTACATAAAATTTCCATGTTAACCTCAACTGACCCCAAAGCAGCAAGTTCCTATCCCAAAATTTTCTCTACTTCATGTTTTCTGACTCCTCTTATCTATAGCCAATGTAGGTTACAGTGCTTTCCTTCCCCAATAATTATAAGAAGTGTTCTTAGCTCTGTTTCTGCAGATACTTTTCAATCACCACCTCGCCCTGCCACTGGTAGTTGTGGGAGCTGGTCCCAGGACCTGTTCACTTTTTATTTATTTTTTTTCTGGCTAGCATCTGCAGTGGTTCAAGAAACCCTTTTATTTCAGAGATTTCTTGGACTCTACAGAGTTTTGGCGTGACACTTCTTGGTTTATACATTAAAATACATTAAAGGATGATTCATTTCATATATATCCAATTTGAATATCATTCATTAAATACCCAACTGTTGAAAATAGTGAAGCACACCTTCACTGTTAACATGGTCCATGTAAATTTATCGAGATGTTCAGGTAACTTTCATGGGTTCCATATGGAATATGTTAGAGATTAGTACTATAGTTATGTATTATCATTTGGATCTGAAATGTTCCCCAAAGTCTCATGTGTTGAAAGTGTGGTCCTCAGTGCAGCAATGGTCAGAGGTGGGGCTTTTAAGAAGTGATTTGGCCATGAGAGCTCTAACTTTATCAATGGATTCATAGCTGAATGGACTCCTGGGCTGTGGTGGAAACTGCAGGCAGGCAGGACATGGTTAGAGGAAATAATTAACTAGGGGTGTGACTTGAGGACTGTATCTTGTCCCTGGCCCCTTCCTGGCTGTTTCTCTGTCTGCTTCCTGGCTACCATGATCTGAGTAGCTTTCCTCTGCCACACCCTACTGCCATGATGTTCCACCTCATCTCAGCAATGGAGCTGGCTGACCATGCACTGAAACCTTTGAAACCATGGGGCAAAATAATAAATCCTTCCTCCCTTAAGTTGTTTTGTGCATTTTGTCACAGTGATGAAAACTGACTATCACATTATAAGATCTGATAAAGCAAGGACATAAACTGCAGTAACCAATGGTACTTGGAAATGTTTTTGAGCACTCTAGAGTATCAGAGGCAGTGATTTATCCAAACACTCTAGTTTTTGGTGTGCTGAGGAACCCACATGAGATCTACATTAGGACCCACAATGAGATTTGCCCACCAAAATGCCTTTCCTTCAGATAACGAGGCAGTGACTGTGCTTTGTAAGCATTTTCTCCATTTGTTTAAGAAAATATTTCAGCCAGGCATGGTGGCGCACGCTTGTAATTCCAGTACTTTGGGAAGCGGAGACCGGAGGATCCGGGTTCGTGGCCAGCCTCAGCTCTCTCGCTCTCTCTCTCCTTGTTTCTCTCTCTCTCTCTCTCTCTCTGTCTCTCTCTCTCTCTACTTAGTGAGGCCCTCCGCAACTTCGTGAGACCTGGTTTCAAAATAAAGTATAAAAAATAGGGCCAGGGGTGTAGCGTGGAGGTAGAACGCCCCTGCATTCAATCCCCGGTACCGCAAAAAAAAAAAAAAGAAAGAAAATATTTCAGTGTCCAATCCAGAGGTTTTCTGTAGAGTCATTATGGGGTAATGGGCTCTGACTCAAGTCCTAATGTCATACTTAGTTGTTGGGTGAGTTTGGCCTCTGTACCTTAGTCTGCCTCTATTTCCACTTAGGATTATTGTAAACTTAAATGATATAGTACCTATACAATGCTTAGAAAAGTTTCTTGTGCAATGTAGAGGCTTTACTATGTTAGTTATCATTATTATGCTTCATTATTATGTTTCAGCAGTTCTTGAAACAAAAAAATGGAAAATTATAAGTACAAGTCTACTGGTTGCTTAAAAGTCTGATATGGTGTATAGAACACAGTGTGTGCAGGTAGACCTGGATCTAGCCCCAGCTCCAGCCCTGACTGCATCGTGTGATGAAGTCCTCCATCTTCTTAGCTTCAGTTTCCTCATTTGTAGAGTGAGGGGTACTGATATTTAACTTGCTGGACTTTGATGAAGTTTCAAAGATTAAACGTTAATGCTCAGCGAGGAATGGAATTCCTCATATTTACCTCGTAGTTATTTAATATCTATTGAGTTTTTAATTGTGTGTAGCTATGATGAGTAAAGTCATATCCTCTATACCATATCAAGATCTGTAAAGCACAACTTTTGAATGCATAAAACTTTGAAAGTATGATGTTTTTTAGCAGCAAAAACCCTGAGAATCATTCAGTTCAATGTTTTTATTTTATAAGCAAATAAACTAAAAATGATAAAGGGTATGCATATTTCTGAAGGTCACATGGCTAATTAGTGACAGATTTGAGGCCACAGCTTTCTGACTAGCAGATAAGAGCTGTTAGAAATTTCTTCCATAGCTATATTCCTAAATGAGCCTTCTAACGCAGCTAAGGTTTATTGCAATTGCCTACCATTTAATCCAAATAGTGGCGATGATCTTTGTGCTTTCCATTGCAAATGTTTCACACTTTGTTTCTTCATTCCTTTATGATAAATATTTTTGTTTTCAGCAAATACTTTAGTGATACATCTGCATGTGTCCCCTGCCTAGTTGGGGAGAGGTGCACTGAGGGGGATTTGAGAAAGGTTGTGGTAGGAAAATAAAATACCGCCCATTTTCCATGCTCCCTTTGGCAGGAGAACAAAGCATCAATGTTTCATTTAGTAAGTGGCAAATATTATGTTTTTTTTAAATCTTAGCTTTAAAGAGAAATTGTCACTGTATTTCACTGTATTTCTAGAGCTAAGATGAGAGAATGGGATATACATTGCAGGCTGGGGTATTTGCACTGAATACATAGATGCCGTCACTGAAATAAGTGGGGAGGTAGAGAAGTACATTATTTATCACCTGTCAATATGGTTTCCATAGCACCTGCACATTTATTTAAATAATATGTTTATATCCAAGACCAATAGCTATTTAGTTCAATAAATTTAATGAATGCAAAAGGAAAGACAGTGCTAGTTACCTTGATTGTTCCCACTCCTGCTCCTCCCCAGTGATCAGATTGTATTTTATTTTGAAACTTTTCACCCAGTAGACAATGCTGTATTTCAGTCAAAACAATTTTCAAATGGCAATCAAAATACTGGTGTGAATGTCAGTTGATTTAAATTCTCTGGTTTGCAAATCTACCTATTATTCGTGTCTGTTGAAGAAATGTTCATTTGAATCAATGAACTCTTTAAAGTATTGTGAATATTCAAAGTAGTAGTATATGTTTTCTTGTGCTTTCAGTATAACAATGAAAAGATGAACCAAGTATGCCACAAACATATTTTGTCCAAAAAGCTCGTATTTACTATACATCCACTTAACTAAAATATATTGCAAGCCTACCATGTGCCAGGCACTGTGAAATATGTTTTACTAAGTGATAGGTAAATTTACGAATATATTTCATCAAGAGAGAGAGGGAGGGAGAAAGGAGAAGGAACATGGAGACATTAGTCAACTCTTCAATTATTACAAAGTATGAAGCAATATAGACTGTCAATTGGTTTTCTTCTGTCTTACTTTAAAAACAGGAAAGAAAATTGGATGAAACCCTGAAATAAATTGCTACCAGTATTCATATTTCATACATTTAATTCACCTCTGGTTCTTTAACTGGCATAAGTTAAATTAAGCTTCTCTTCAAATGAGTATATAGGTTAGACAAAAAAGCACTTCTCATCAGAAAAATTTACTAAGCCATACAATCTTTGTTTGTAGAAAACATTAGAAGCTCCATATCTGGAGTCTTTTAAAGGAAAAAATGGGCAGGGTGATGGTGCATTATTGTAAATATCTTGGATTGAAACTTTGCTCAGCTCCTTGTTCTATAAAGAACCTAGTCCACTGTGAGAGCTTAATAAATGTTGAATTATAAGTACCATTATTACATAGCCTCTGGGGATAAACTCTCAGTCCTAATAAGACTTTTCCAGCTCTAATTCTCATGATTTGCTGCTGTGTAGGTAATAGTCATGAATTCAACAAGATCTATAAATGCAAACTATTTTGTAGTCTAATATGTCAAAGATAAGATTTCATTGAAAGTGCACTATAATGAAAACTATTGAGTACTTCTAAAATATGGATCTAAGGACAATCTATAGAATTTCATTCTGGATGAGCATCACATGAAGTGTTCACCATGGTTCATTTTAAGGTGAGATTTATTGGAAAATATGGTAGAATAGAAATAAGAAATATCATTACCCTTAAAAGTGAAAGATGTTGGAGGATTTATGGTGGGACAAAAGGTAGAAAGGACCTGGACTAGTGAGTTATTTGAAAGTTCTGTATATATCAAATTGCTCATTTGGGCACTAATCCATTTCTGGAAGAATCCTGCTTTAGACAATATATGAAAGAGCATAATGTGTATAGATGGCAGTGAGACATGAGGAGTGTAGGAGGAGGGTTCCAGAAAAATGGAAGCAGAGGTGAGGTTTAGGCATCTTTTGGATTAATGTGGTCAAAGTGTAACTGATGCAAAGAAAGAGTAGGTCATAAATTGCTTCAAGGGACTCAGAGGGCAAGAGGGGGCCCATGCAGACTCTCTGAATAATAGTTTCAGAGCATCTGTTATGCAATATGGTTTGAACCTTTTGAAGCCCCACTGTATAACTCACTTGTCACTTGGCTTGACAAAGAGATGACAGATCTACCAGGAACATTCAAGGAATGGTACAAGCCAGATGTTCTCGTATTGATATTTTAACAAATGCATTGATCTAAGCATTTGGAATTTACATGGGCTTTTAATATTTCATATATAATATATTGAAGAAAAATATTACCTGTCACCTAGAAGAGGGCTCTATAGCCATGGGATGAAACCTGGCAGAAGGATTTACTCAGATGGCACAAAGTCATTTAAAAGATTAGGAAATACCTTCCTTTATTTCCCGTGATATGCTTCATTATCTCTCATCTGAGTTGCCCTTCACCTCATGAAATGAATTTAGAAATCTGACCTTTACAAATGGTAAGGAAGAATAAGTTGCTAAGACACCAGCTGTGAGAAAATCCAGAATTTGGAAAAGCAGAAGTTGTACCTGATTTGCTTCCCTTAAACACACAACTACCCCTGGAGTCCCTCATCTCTCCTCCTCTCCTCTCCTCTCCTCTCCTCTCC
>PVJS01043007.1:0-7500 GCA_004027185.1 Glis glis
TCTCTGTCTCTCTATCTCTCTCTCTCCCTGTCTCTCTCTCTCTACTTAGTGAGGCCCTCAGCAACTTCGTGAGACCCGGTTTCAAAATAAAGTATAAAAAATAGGGCCGGGGGTGTAGCGCGGAGGTAGAACGCCCCTGGGTTCATTCCCCGGTACCACAAAAAAAAAAAAAAAAAAAGGATGGGATTCATGTGCATCAATAGATGAATTCACATCTGGATGAAAATATTCCCATTCATGTTAAAAGGCTTCTTTAATCAAATGAAGAATATTTACCTCAATGTAAATTTCTTTTTTTTTTTTTTTTGGCGCTACCGGGGATTGAACCCAGGAGCATTCTACCTCCGAGTTACAACCCCAGCCCTATTTTTTAGTCTTTATGTTGAAACAGGGTCTCACTAAATTGCGGAGGGCCTCACTAAATAGTTGAGGCTGGCTGTGAACCCAGATCCTCCGGTCTCAGCCTCCCAAGCACTGGGATTACAAGTGTGTGCCACCATGCCCATCTTCACTGCAAATTTATATTTAATTATTGAAAATATCAAGATGACTGTGCTTCTTTACTTTGCCAAAAATGAAAACTTTCTCTTATTCTTCAGCAATCTTGTGTTTGCCTTGTATTTTTCATGTTGAAATCAGAGTACAAATATATTGTAACTTTTTAGAGACATAAACAGTTAACTCACCAGGTGTGGTGGCACAGGCTTGTAATCCCAGTACTTGGGAGGCTGAGACAGGAGGATCACAGGTTTGCGGCCAGCCTCAGCTACTTAGTGAGGCCCTTTGCAACTAAGTAAGACCCTGTTCCAAAATAACAAGTAAAATATGGCTGGGGTTGTAGCTCGGTGGTAGAATGCCCCAGGGTTCAACCCCCGGCACCAAAAAAAAAAACAAAAAAAAACAGTTAACTCTGAATTTGTTTTTTCCAATTGTGTTTGTGACTCAAAGAAGTGAGATAATATTTTAGTGAAACTTACATCTAAGAGAAAGGTTTTACTACTTTTGTAAAGTATCCTGCATTTTTCAAATAGAATATAAAGATTGTTTGCATCTGATCATAATATTGGTAATCTTGAGGATAAAGAAATAAAAAAGCTGTGTGTCACCCTCCTATTTTATGTCTAAATTTGACCCTTAAAATTTATTTTTGAAGTAGTTGTCTATTTTTGGATCAAATTGAAACGGGTAACATGTCTATCAAATATTTGCTTTTTAACAATTGACAGGCAGGGCAAAGATGCTTTCAGCTTCTTGAGTAAATGAAATGTGTTATATTTTGAAGTGTCACAGAAGTTTTATACTCTTACTTTTAGATGTAAAATATTTGAAAGAAGAGGATGCAAATCGCAAGACTTTCACTGTGAGCAGCACACTGGATTTCCGAGTGGACCGGAGCGATGATGGCGTGGCAGTCATCTGCAGAGTAGACCATGAATCCCTCAATGCCACCCCTCAGGTAGCCATGCAGGTGCTAGAAATACACTGTAAGTATGCAATACTGCTCCCTTCTTTATCTCCACAGCAAATCTCATCTGCATTTAAAATCATTTCGAAATTACCTGAAATTATCGTAAATGTGCGGCAAAATCTCTCCTCATTAGTATTAATCACGCTCAACGGGAAGTACTCCTGGTCTGAGTGTCATTCTTGACAATGAAGGAACATAAAGGAGATCTCATAAGGTTAATATTCCTAATTACGTCTACAACTGTGACTTGCTGTATGTGTGTGCGTGGGGGTGGGGAAAGATAGTGTAGTTATATTAAAAATACTTTGTGATATGCAAACTTAGTTTCTCAGCTGTGCTTTTATTAGCATTAGTTTTCTGCTTCTACATGAGATATTCTAAGTCTATTGAATGCAGTGGCACATCCGGTATGTTCATCATTATTATTTATGATTAATAATAGCAATGTTGATTGTGTGACGCCAATAGATGGGGGGCAGAGCTAACTGCCTTGCAGGCAGGATCTCACACAGCCTCTGTCCCAGGAGCAGTTAGTCACAAGTTACACACAGAGGCCCAGTCATACAACTCGCAAATCGTAGGCTTATAATCGTGGTGATTGTAGGATCTAGCAAGGCCCTAGGGATCTAGTAGGTGACTTATAAATATTTATCAGAATGAAACTGAAGGAATTGAAATATATACGACAAAGTAGAAAACATTAAAAGACAATGGATTATATTTTCCAAATTGCGTTATTTGATTTTCTGGGAAATGAAGAATTTTGGTTGCATTTGCTATCTGTGATGAAATTCCAGGAACTTAGAGAATGTGTAATATGATTACATCAAATCCTAAAATACTGAAATCTAAATACTGTTTTTTAATATGCCCTGTTGCATTTTGTTTTTATTTACTTATTCAGCAAGAATTTATTGGGCAACTCTTATGTAACAGGAACAGTTTGAGACACTGGAGTTACAGAAGGGATAAAAAGTACAAGAACAAAATAATCGGAATTTGCTTCCAATTGTCAACATCATCACTAACCACCACACACAAGTTCCATTTCTCCTACACCATCCATTCTAGATATGAATTACAGAAAGACAAAATAAATAAATAGAACAGATAGCATATTATATAATGATAGGCACTATGCAATAAAAAAACAGGGTAGATGGTAAAGAGATGAAAATGGGGCGTGTGTGTGTGTGTGTGTGTGTGTGTGTGTGTGTGTGTGTAATGCAAAGTGCAGAGAAAGGGGTTAGTACAAAGGCCCTGAATTAGGAGCATGCCTATTATTTGTAATTTCTAGAAACAGCAAGGATACTAATGAGAACAAAATAGAATGGAGTAGGTCAAAATAGAGTATTAGGAGAAAAGATTAGAGATGTTATCAGGAAGGCTAGAAGTTTTTATTTTTAGCTTTTGACTAAGAAAATGTCAATCTGATTATATGCTCATCACTTCTTAATTATCCTTAGTTTAATAGATATTGAATTATTATATTTTAAATGTTTTTATTGTATTACATTAGTTTCTTTTTTCTTTATTGGTACATTATAGTCTCACGTCATAATGTAAATCATGTTGATAGTGACGTACATGCATTAAACTTTCTCCTTTTCTCCTTGAAGCAGATTTAGACAGCAGAATAATTTAATGGAGATTATTTCCAAATTTCAACATTTATTTATAGAGTGACCTTGGAAAAATTACTGAAATTGCTTGAGCTTTGACCTCTTATAGAGAATTAATTCCTGTGTGGATTTGATTATAAAGTACAGAGTTCATAGCATTTAATAGACTTTAAATAGCTGTCGATTGTCTTCCCTTTCTATTTCTTCTTATTTCATCAATGGGTCTTTCAAAATATGGAAAATTATGTGATCTAATATTTTGAGAGGACACAGATCATCAGCATAATAATTTGAACTTTTATATGTATGTACAAAGTTGAGTAAGTCTATTTAAAATATTTATCACTTATTTAACTATAAATTCCAACCTATCAAAAGAAATAATAGAAATCAAGTCATAAAAAGTGTTGAAAACCACTGTCATCCAAAGAGCCTACCAATACTCAAGCAATATTAGATTTATTTAGTTTTCTATGGCAAAGGAGAAGACATATCGGTTGAATTGTTGGGTATAGGTCAGAAAGAGAAGAGACTTGCTACAGACTTTGGGCTTGTGCTAGGTATTCTAAAGAGGGTTCAGGATTGGGTGCTGCAAGATTAAGGGCATTTCAGTAATGGTTATATTAGTAATTTTACAAGGAAGATAGAAATATTAAAATAGAAATAGATTTTCAATTATAAACACACAGGAGTTAATAGTGCTATTTTTTGTGGTTGTAGAGTGCCCTGGTCCCTGTTATTTCATGGCCATGGACCGGGCTTGACGTTATCCTCTTTCACCCTACAGTCACAGAGTACCTTCATCGGATTATTGTTTATATTCTGGATAATTCTAGACACTTCTTGAAACTATTTGAGCCTAGCTCTCTGGTGCCAAGTATCTACTGCCAAGGTCATTTTTATTTTCTTGGGAATTCAAAATGGTACTATATACATTTCCTTGGCATGTTTTAGCTGTTCACCATATTTCCATATTCATTATGAAGCAAAATTTCATAGAGGAAGGAAATTGAATTGCCTATTTTTTTAAAGAAAGTTTTCCACGAAATATTTTGCACTTGCAATGTCTGGCCAATTAAAAATAGAATCACATTCTATCATGGTTTAATATGTAAGTGGCTAGAAGGCAGAAACCAGATCTATTTAAATTATTTTTCTTGCATTTAGCATACCATATTTCATGTATATAAAGTTAATTAAAACTAACTGATGATAATCCTAAATGTTCCTTTAAGGATGCAGAACATTCCCCAGAGATGAAATGAGTGGAGGGTGGAGATGGGCACGCAGCAACAGTCAGCATCATAATTCCAGCAAATTGAGCTGATTGTTACAGTTTTCATAAACACCTAAGAATAATGATAACGGCTTCTCAGTAACTGTTTCCAGAAACAGTTGATCATGGATTCACATCAGTACAAATATGCAATATACATGATGTGGGAATTTCCATAGATTCGAGAGGAGGAAGTTAGAAATCAGGCTTGGATAAAAATGAATTAGTTTAGAATTTGTGGAGCATAAGTTTAGGATTTCTCCTTTGTTTAACATTATTCCTGTTATGAATGACCTCAAAGTTTGGCTAGATGGAGAAAAGTTTTGGAATCCCCAAAGGAGATAACAGTTTTCTTGGAGGTGAATGAAAAGAAAAAGAAATAGAAGAATAACAATAATAGAAGAGCAACAGTAATAGAAGTAATAATAATACAATAATAACAATAATAGTAACAATAATAGAAGAATAACAATAACAGAAACAGTATAACTACATCTGAAACAAAAATGCTATGCTGCTGTGGAGAGCCAAATTTGAGAGAAAATAAGAAGAGTTGAACACATACTTCCAAGGAGCATAATTTAAAAAAAATAGTAGGAGGAATTATACTAGGGCTGTTTTAACTCTGTAACCTTGGAATATACAATTGAAGCTTTAGCCTGTAAAATATATCACTACAACATTTATTTCTTTATAAAATATTAATCACACATTTAAATACTGCCACTTTGATGGAAGAAATTTAAGAAACTGTAAAGTAGACTTTTTACTGTGAACCACAAATGCTTGCAATTTTCACATAAGAGGTAAGAGAATACTTTGCAATAGAACAGTGGGAAAAACACTCTTTCTCTTTTTTAATAGATGAAAACTCTTATTCATCTTCCTATTTTTACACAGATCTCTTTGAAACAATAGAATTTTTATTTGTCTGATTTAATGTTTAGAAGAACAGATTGTATGACTCAGGTTTTATTTAACTCTCAGTAGGAATAATATATTTGCACTAACTGAAAGAACTATGCACAGAACACAGAAAAGAAGAAATTCAATGAATGTTCATTTTATATATGTGACATTTTTTCAACTCTGTAATTAACAATCAACTGTGGTGGGAAATAAAAAACATAAGAGACAGATTAGTGAAATATATCAGAATAATTTTTTCGTAAGGTAACATTTTAGTATTAAGAGTGAACGTCCAATATGGAAAAATAAGAACCTAAATGTTCAAAATGTGTTTATGTGTGTGTATTAAATACATCTTATATATTTCATAAATTCATGAAATAATGTTATTATTAATATTTGATTAGTATTCCATATTTGAATGTCATGTTTGCTAAGAAAACGAGTAACTGTTTACACATGTAGACCATTAATATTTAAAGTAATAAATACTGTGGCTAAAATAGCTCATGTAGGAGTCCCTACATGTGAGCTCAAAAGAATTCCATGTGAGCAATAATGGAGGGAAGAAATACAGGAAGGGGGAGAGGAAGGGAACTGCAGTGTTAAAATTATGTGCTTAAATTATAACAGATTAATGAGTGAAAATAAAAGTGCATTATATACATTTAAAATAACAGAAAAATTATGGGATCTTTTTTACTCAAATTACATCTTTATAAGAAGTCAAATGGTCAATTTACAGTCCTGACCTGTGCATTATGATAACTATATTTCCTTTCTAGGTAACAAGAATAAGAAAGCTAATCCATTTTTCCCTGAACGTCTTACATTTTAAAATGTAGCAAACTATTTTTTAACAACTCCTGCATTGTTTTACTCTCTTTTAGAGAATTACTTTGTTCCTTGAGGACATGAATTTGTGGCAATATATTTTTGCTACTTTTCTGGACCATCTAACATACTTCATCAGTTCTTTCAGTTTTCTTTTCCATAGTAAAATAGACTAAAAGTAAAATTCTGATTATCATAAAAGTGATTTAATACAGGTGGATATGGAGTTTCCTAACTTTGCTGTGTATATATATACATATATATGTGTATGTGTATATATGTATATACATATACATATGTGTATATGTGTATTTATGTGTGTATATATAACCTACATGTATATGTATATGTATAAAAATATACATATATATTTCATTGTGGCTATTCAGGATATATAAACATATATATATATTTCACTGTGGCTATTCGAGATTTATACACATATACACATGTATATATATGTGTGTTATACATATGTATATGTGTATGTGTATATATGTGTACATATAACATATGTATATATAAATGCACATATATGTATATTTCACTGTGAGTATTCAGGATACAGAACAAAATATTTTCAAATATGGGCAGAGATTATTCATTCAATGTACTTCTTGGCTGTTTGCCCTTTTCTCTAAAAAAAATAATGAAGTTTCCACCTACCCTATCTATCTTACAGAAATCTGTATACTTGTCTAGTCCTATTCAGATTATTTTAAATTGTCCTGTGTTAATTTTATCAACTGTGCTTCCAGTACTTTTCTCTGTATTATAGAAAACACCTGATTTAATGCTTCAGCCTACACAGACTCATTAGTCAGGAAGGTGTATGTTCTAGGTAGCATTTTAAAATAACCTATCTTGCTCATCTGGCATCTCATTTGTAAAGTGCTGATTATCTAATTATCCTGTCTAATACAAATTATCTATGGTCTAGGGGTGGAGAATATAAAAAGAACCCAGAAATGTGAAATGAAAACTATCTTTATGTTAAAATTTTCAGAAATTAAAATAGACTGTTCTTTTGACTAACAAAATACCACATTTATGCCTCGGGATGCTTAGGAAGTATTTTAATTGAACCCAAAACAATTTTCAAAGTTCATGAAATAATACATATGCTGGAATCACAAAGTGATCTATGACCCTTAGCAAAATATACATTTCATTATGTTAATCAAAGTAGCCTATTGTGAGACCACTAGCCTAGTGTGAGAACCCAATAGATTTTTAAACTTTTTCCGGGGAAGATGTATTTAGTTTTATGTTACCCACAGTATTACTTGTACATTTCTTCATTAGGCAAGTATTATTATTATAAATAATAGAAATATTTTATTTAGTCCCTGTAATATCTATCATCTATCTGTCTATCAATCTATCTATCA
>PVJS01043007.1:10000-17251 GCA_004027185.1 Glis glis
CGCTTGTAATCCCAGTACTTTG
This sequence comes from Glis glis, assembly GCA_004027185.1. Lineage (NCBI taxonomy): Eukaryota > Metazoa > Chordata > Mammalia > Rodentia > Gliridae > Glis > Glis glis. The sequence goes on from PVJS01043007.1 coordinate 10,023, forward strand.
GGAGGCAGAGACCGGAGGATCCGGGTTCGCGGCCAGCCTCAGCTCTCGCTCTCTCTCTCTCTCTTTCTCTCTCTCTCTCTCTCTCTCTCTCTCCTTAGTGAGGCCCTCCGCAACTTTGTGAGACTCGGTTTCAAAATAAAGTATAAAAAATAGGGCCGGGGGTGTAGCGCGGAGGTAGAACGCCCCCGCGTTCAATCCCCGGTACCGCAAAAAAAAAAAAAAAAAAGAATATCAAAAGTGAAAATTTATTCTTCATCATCATCTTTAGGGTCTTGAGTTAACCTGTCTTCTCTTTGTATTTATCTTCTGATTTGTCTAAATATTTTTAGATGTTTTCCTGTCTGTTTCCTTCCTTTTCCATTATGGTTAAAAGTTAAAAATTTCTAAATCCTCAAAAAAGCTAGAACAATTAACACAAAACAAACTTAACTACAATGATAGTGCTTTTCTTTCTACACTTCTTTTGTAAACCTCCATGGAAAAAAATCCAAAACCTGGGAACCCTTTTTTTAGAAACAAGGAGGGATCAGGTAACAGCAATGATTTATACTGCTCTTTTGTACACCTTCTGCACCCTCCAGCAGAACTTTCTGTGATGATGGAAATGGTTTCTATCCATCCCAAAATAGTAGTCAGTCGTCAGCTTCATGTGACTCATAGGCAATTGAAATGGGTATCTTGTGACTAAGAAATTACATTTAGAATTTAATTTTAATCAACTTACATTTAAATGTAGATCACTACCTTTGACTAGTTCTTAATTTATTGGACAGCGCTGCTCTTGATGATGTCATTGTACTTTGGTTTATTTGTTCTATTGTTCTTTTCATCATAGATTAGGGTAATTGATGAGTCAGTGGTACAGTAAATTGAAGATGCTGAAGCAAGATTTTTCATAATATAGGAACTAAGGCAACACCATAATTTTGTAATATCTTAGATTTTAAAATATTTTCCCTATCAATACATGTTAGATCAAAGAATTTTTTCATTATCAGTATATCATAGATTTAAGAATGTTTCATGTCTACTTTCCTACCATAATTGTGAGACAAGATCATTTTAAAAAATAAAGTTTTGCTCTGTTGTTTGGGAAGACCTACAAGAAAGAAAACACAAATCATAAAATATAATTCCTTAAAAATATTTAACTACTATATCAAATGCACTTTAGATAATGTATATCTACTTTATACTTATAAGTTGCTGAGAGTCTCGACGAGGCTGGCCGCGATCCTCCTGTCTCAGCCTCCCAAGCGCTGGGATTACAGGCGTGCGCCACCACGCCGACCCTACTTTATACTTATAAAACGCATGAATTAAAATAAATAAAATACCAATGCCTGCATGGCCTGTTTTTTTACTATCTTCAGCTTCTTTTTAAGATCTTCCTTGTGGCTCAGTTTTATGATACAAGCACATTGCTTCTGATATCCCCTCAGTCAATTCAGTGTTACATATTGTCTTCCTGAAACTTGGTTCTGAGCCCGGTGATCACTTAAAAACTTAAGATGATTTTTTTACTGCCTCTAACATAATGTCCACACTCTTCAGCCTCCCATAACACTGCTCTCAATATTCTGCTTCAAATCGTGCATCCTGTATGATCGCTAGACACCTCAAATACAGCCACTTTTTATTTTCTCTACACTAGTCTTTTGTTCATTCCTTTTCTTCAAATTCTCTCCTCTTCCATCCCTCTAGAAAAATTCTACCAAAACAAATACTATGTGTTTCTTGAATAAATCTAAATGCCAAACTTGGCATGGTGGCATACTTCTATAATCTTAGCACGAGGGAGGCTGAGACAGGAGGATTGCAAGTTCCCTATTACCAAAAAATTAAATGCCACTTTTCTTGATAACTTTCTTTGTTTCTGTCATCATATGTCTATAATCTATTCCCTCAGTAACTGCCACAATGCATTATTAGAAGAGCATGGTCCCTACAACTTTGAACTTTGTGTCGTTGCATGCTATATAATACGCTTCATCTTTTATTAAGACAAAATTTCTGTAGGTGACTATTTTTGTTGCTGTATAGCCCTTTTGCAGTGCTATTATGAGCCCTTGCACATATCATGATTTATAAGCATTTGCCCAATAAATATTGATTGCTGGAAAAGTAATTTTTACTGGAATTAAAAGGAATTTAGCACACTTATTGAAGGAAAAGAACTTGATAGTTTTGAGCATTATGAAAAGAAACCTGAGTTAAATGAAAAGTGAGAATTTGAGTTTGACTGCAAAATTACAAAGAGGAAAAGTAAATTGGACCTTTTAGAAAAAGGCAATATTACACCCAGTAAATGAAGAGCTGATAGTGCTGCAGCTGAAATGGTTCTTGTTAACTCTTGCTATATGGACCCACTGCTCTCCCCAAGAACTGGTGGTCCATGAAACATATGCCAAGTTTTATTTGTAGCTTTTTATTTCAAGAAAGTATCAAAATGGCTTTACTCAGAATATTAAAATGTTATTTCATTTCAGGAGTAAATAATAATATAAAAAAAGAACAAACATTCCATTGATCAATGCAAATAGTTTCATAGCATTCTAATAGTTAATACTTTGTAGGATCAAGGGAAATAATCTATCTATTATCTGTCTATCTATTTGCAATGAATAGAGTAAATATAAATACATTAGAGTAGGGTTTCATTGACATTTGGGGCCAGATAATTCTTTGTAGTGGGGTCTGTCCTGTGTATTTTAGGATGTTTAGCAGCATTTCTGGTCTCTACATATTAGATGACACTAGTAACCCTTGTATCTGTCCCCTCCATTGTAACAAACAAAAACGTCTGTAGACATTGCCAAATATCCTTGCAGGGAAAAACTTCTCATAGTTGAAAACTTCTATTTTAGTGTGAACTCAAAAGTATCTTCACAGAGTGAGGAGGTGCACACCTTTCTTTAATGTAGCCACCAAGAGATTTTCATAAAGGTGTTACATCAATTCTTTAAATTTAAAACATTTGTATAATAAGATTGCAATCCTTTCATTTGTAAAATACTTAAAATATTTAAAATTTTTATTTAATTAAAATTTGCTGTAGAAATATATTTGTGTTATCTGTGGACTAGAAGAATATGTGGATGGGAAGAACATATTGTAATGAGAGAGATAGGAAAGTATACTTTAAAAGAATATTTTCATTGTTCAATGAGGAAAAGGGTGTGTGTGTATGTGTGTATGTGTGTGTGTGTGTGAGAGAGAGAGAGAGAGAAAGAGAGATATGGGGGGGTTAGGCATAGAATCCAGTAGCTCTGACCTACAGGATTTAGAACATGCAGACCATACAGCACCGAAGAGAGTTTTAGGCTAGATTCTAATTCAAACTGATAAAGAGTTGATTTTGAAGAACATTAGAGGTCACAAAAACACAGTCCAAAAAGCCCTAATACCTAGTGTAGTCTAAGAGAGAACAGAAAACAAGTGAAATATGGTTGAAGTGAATTATATATTGCAGTGTCACTAGAATCAGGAGAAAAATAAATCAATTTATGATTGTGGAATGTGGGCAAGTCACTCCATTGAATATTAGTTTCTTAATCTCTACAAAGAGGACAAAAACAGAATTTCCCTTGTGTGCTCTATGAAAAATTTCAACAAGCCAGTTGATATGGAGCATTTACACCAATGAGTTTTATTTACGAAGTATTCGATTAATGTTTGGTATTATTAAACAGAAGCACTAAGTAAATTCTATTTTATAGCACATTTGTATTCCTAACCTCTAGTTAGGGAAAAAAATTGCAAAAGACCATTCTCTATTCATTCAACAAATGTTTATTTGAGATCCAAAAGTTATTCTAGCCAATGAAGAATCACCAATGAACAAGATAGATCAGATGATCTGTTCTCTGATTAGACTGCATTCCTAAGAGTAAGCTAAGCACTTAGTAGCACCATTTATTAAAGCTAACTATCTTGAAGTGTTACACTGTGAATGTTACAATAATAATGCTATAGTGTTACAGTGTTAAAACCCTATTAAAAGGATGGTTAGAAATGGGTACTAGCACTGTGCCTTGTATGTTTTAGGAACTATATAAATGTCTACTGAATGAATGGATCACTTGGGAGTATTGTTGATGTATAGGTAACTTGGGATTATTCACGTCTTTGTGGACAAATAAAATTATCAAAATATTTCATTTCAACCAACCATGAAGCACTATGAGCAATGCAACTGATCACTGCGTTACATTATAAATCACTTCTTTCTATAATACGGAAGGATACAGTGAACTAAAATTAGGTGTTAATTTGGGTTTTCTTATTTGGTGGTTTTTCCATCATCCATAAAAGGTTAAATGTTACTTTTATGTAACTTTAAATTCCTGTTGTCCTTTATTAATTACAGGAGGAACAGGGTGGTTTTTTCATTGGTAAGACATTTGATTTCAAGGTGCTTTTTATTCACCTACAAAAGCTTTAGTGATGGATAGATGTTGTTGAAGCACTGACACTAAATACTTTAAGAACTGTGCTTTTAAGATTGTCCATTAGATGGTTTAACAGTGGCTTCATCACAGATCTTTTATCTTCTAAAATCTTTGTTAAGAATATAGAAAATCTATCCTGTTGGATCAATATCTTTACTTTGATGCTAACACTAAACCATTCAAATGGAACATGAGGTGTCCTTACTTCCCCAGTTAATAAAACTTTTAAAATCTTGTTTAAACAGAATGATCTTTGGTTCATTAATCTATTTCTCCATTGCAATTGTGTTTCTTCCTAACTGAGCCCCAGAAGTTTTCAGATGAAGGTAATGATACTTAAGGAAAAAGTGGGATTTTTTGTCCACATTTAAACATTTTAAAGGAAGATTCTAGAGAATAGTGTATATGTATGCACACACACACACAAGCCTTACACACACACATACACACACACACAAGTATATTATTATGGTTTGTGAAGAAGTAGGTTAGGCTTAAATGTAATTCACATTACTTCTTTTTTTTTTTTTTTTGCGGTACTGGGGATTGAACCCAGGGGCCTTCTACCTCTGCGCTACACCCCTGGCCCTATTTTTTTATACTTTATTTTGAAACCGGTCTCACAAAGTTGAGGAGGGCCTCACTAGGTAGAGAGAGAGAGAGGGAGAGAGAGAGAAAGAGAGAGAGAGCTGAGGCTGGCCATAAACCCGGATCCTCCGGTCTCTGCCTCCCAAAGTACTGGGATTACAAGCATGCGCCACCATGCCCGGCACTTCTTGACTGTAAAATAGAGACATTACTTCCATGGTAAGCCTTGAATTACTATTTAAGTAATCTTTATTTTAAAAAATATTTTCAATCTTTGAAATATATTTGGAAGAAAAACTACAACCAAGAAGAAAATCTCTAATTTAGGAAATGTAGACAAGAAAAAAAAAATTGAAAAATTCTTAATAGATAAGTTGGCAAAAACATGCAATGAAAGATTTGGATTACATAGCAATTTATTTCCTGTTATTATTCATATCTGGGTTGATAAAGACCAACAGTATAGAAAGAGTATATATTTAAGATTATTTTATAAAATTATCATCATATAATCTATTGTATATTGTGACACTCCTGAAAATTATCCATTAATTTTTCTAGGTAACAAAGTAAATAATACAAAGAAATGTGCTTAGGTGGGGGTTTTGCTTATTAAAATATTTTATAGAAACCTTGGGAAGACTGTTAAAATTAACTGAGTTTTTGAGAAAAATTTACATATCAATAGATATATAAAATATGTAGATTACTAAATAGTTAATCTGTTTTACTAACCCAGATAGGAAATAGTGAAAAAAGACCCTTTTAGACACATACATAGCTAGCTAGCTAGATAGATGGATAGATAGATAGATAGATAGACAGATAGATATAAAATCTATGGTTCTAATAAAAGATTTTTACCCTAACACTGATTAACTCTCCAATGGATGTAAAAAAAATTATTGATCAAAATAAAATACAAATACGATGACAGAGTCAAAAACCAAATTGCTTCCTGGCAGGGTGTGGTGGCACACACCTATAATCCCAGTATTTGGGAGGCTGAGACAGGAGGATTGCAGATTCAAGGCCAACCTCAGCAACTCACTGAGACCCTGTTTCAAAATGAAAAATAAAATAAAATATAAAAGGCTGGGATGTAGCTCTAAGCTAGAATGTTCCTGGGTTCAGTCCTCAGTACCACACACACACAAAAAAATGAACATCAAGTTTAAAATAATAATCACATTTCTGAAGTATTGGATGTGGCAAGCAATGTGTGTATTGCTTACAGCATGTTTAAAGAGGAATGCTGACATTTTTTGGATGTAAAACCTAGAATTTTGGCATAATAATTAAATAAATATGTTCACAATTGAGTGCTTCCCCTGCCAAAGCCAAATGGTGGGAGAAAAATAATTTATGTATGTGGTACTTGCATTAAAAAGGAAATTACCATTTTTAAATTATGGAAAACTATTATCTCATGATATCTAAGGCAGAAAATTTGTAACAGGAAGACACTTAGCAATATACATTTAATTAATGTAAATGTGCTCTAAGATTAAAAGTTAATCTAAGGTTTGTGACATGACTATTTAAGAGTAATTATCTATGCAGCAGGCACCAACAAAATTTCGATTAAGCATTTTTAAAGTATTTCAGAATAGTGTACCAGTTGATGATAAGACATCAGGAATTTTATTTAGTAATTACTTATTAAGCATAGACTTAGTATTAAGTACTATGCAAAACTGTGAGTATATAACTGTGACTTTAAAAAATTACATAAAGTGAATAAGAAAATATGTAACAAATGTATCTAAACAAACTAGAGAATAATTGATGATTACCCTTAGCAAATGCCATTGGAATTAAGATTTAAAAGATTTGTAACAGTTAAATAAGCACAAGATCCTCCTCCAAATGCAGCATTTCTTATAATTTTTATAAAGGCAAAATGAAACATACTTGTTAAAGGACCAGGAAGAAAGCATAATTGCCTGGAATTCAGAGAATGAAATTGATAGGTAAAATACAAGAAAGCAGACAAAAATACAGATCATAGAGGATTTAAATGATTTAATGATTTTGCTTTCTATCCTCATAACAGAGATTAACATGCAAGATTTTAATCAAAAAGATAATGTGTGACTGGCGATGTAGCCCAGTATTAGACACTTGTGTAGTATGTGCAAGGCCCTGGGTTCAATCTCCAGCACACACACACACACACACACACACACA
>PVJS01043008.1:0-17251 GCA_004027185.1 Glis glis
AAAAAAAAAAAAAAAAAAAAAAGAAAACCCACAGGGAGATGCTGTGGGACTCTCAAGAGAGGGCCTGTGACGCACTGGAATAAGATGGGGAGGGACGCGAGGTCGATGCATAGCTAAGCCCAAGGAAAGAGGCCTAGGGAAAAAGGCAGCCCGGGATAGGCGCTTTCTCTTTCACCCTCTTATTTTCTGTTCATATGTCCACCTCCCTACTAGGGTGTGAGCACCCCAGGAGAAACAGCACCCTGCTTAATTCATCTTTGCATCCTCAGGACCAAGCACAGTGCCTGCCGCAGCATGAATGCTTACAAACATACACATAATGAATGAGGCGGCGAGGGCAGGATGGGGAGAGAATCCAGAGAGCGGAGAACTGCACTGAAAGGCACCAGACCTGCCTGGGTGGCTCCAGGGCTCAGAGTATTCAGGGATGTTAATCCCTAAATCCTTCAGGTTAGACTCTCCCAGAGAGCAGGGAGGCAAAACTACACCCACATGTGTACTTCTGGGTAGCTGTAAGATAACTGCTAACAGGCAGCAAGGAACCCTGAGGTCATTGTATCCAGCTCCCAGCTCTCTGTCCCCTTCATTTTTTTGATACTAGAGATCAAACCCAGGGGTTCTCTACCACTAAGCTGTATCCCCAGCCCTTTTTATTTTATTATTATTATTATTTTTTTGGTACCGGGGATTGAACTCAGGGGCGTTCTACCTCCGCGCTATACCCCCGGCCCTATTTTTTATACTTTTATTTTGAAACCGGGTCTCACGAAGTTGCGGAGGGCCTCACTAAGTAGAGAGAAAGAGACAGGGAGAGAGAGAGAGAGAGAGAGAGAGAGACAGAGACAGAGAGACAGAGAGAGAGCGCTGAGGCTGGCCGCGAACCTGGATCCTCCGGTCTCCGCCTCCCAAAGTACTGGGATTACAAGCGTGTGCCACCACGCCCGGCCCCTTTTTATTTTTTGAGAGAGGGTCTCACTAGGTTGCCCAGGTTGGCTTCAAACTTGGGATCCTTCTGCCTCAGCCTCCCGAGTTGCTGGGATCACAGACATAAACCACCATGCCCAGTTCTCTGCACCCCCCCCCTTTTTTGGTACTAGGGGTTGAACCCAGGAGCATTCTACCTCTGAGATATACCCCCAACCCTATATATATATATATATATATATATATATATATTATTTTGAAACAGGGTCTTATTAAGTCGTTGAGACTGGCCTCTAACCTGTGAACCTCCTGTCTGGGTCTCCCAAGTACTGGGAGTTCAGGCAAGCACCACCATGCCCTGTTTCTGCCCCCTTTTTAAAGGAGCAGATTCAGCCCAGCACAGTGATGCATGCCTGTAATCCCAGTACTTGGGAGGGTGAGATAGGAGGATTGCAGGTTTGTGGTCAGCCTCAGCAACTTATCAAGGCCCTCCATAGCTTAGTGAGAACCTCTTTCAAAATAAAAAATAAAATAGGGCTGGGAGTGTAGCTCAGAGCTAGAATGCCCCTGGTTCAATACCTAGTATAAACAAACAAACAAACAAATTCCTCCCATTCCTGCTGTCAGCCCTAAGGCGCCAGCCTGGGCCTTCCCCTCATGTGCACACACACCTGGGAGAATGTTCAGCAGGTCTCCCCACACTCGGGCCAGGGTGGTAAAGACACTCCTGCAGCCCGGGGAAGGAGGAAACATTCAAATGTCCTGGCCTGGCACGGCCCCGCCCTTGCCTGGCTCATGGGTCAGCAACTTTCAGGAGCACCCTCCTCACACACCTTTCCTTGAGGCGGGGTCCCACCAGCAAGTTCCCACAGTCCCCACCCTCAGTGAGCGTCTTCTGGCCAAATAGCCGGCAAGGCAGAGATGTGACAGGACTGGGGAGGGCATGTGAAGACAGAAAGGATGCGAGGATGGCTCAGACCGGTGGAGGGGTGAGAGGCTCTGCAGGTTGAAGAGAGCCTACTGTAGCTAGGAAGTGCCAGGACTCTGAAGATGGACACCTGCGTTCAGCTCTCAGCCCCTCTGCTTGGTGACCTTGATCAAGTTAATTAACTTATTTATTTATTCATTTGTGATGTGAGACTACAATGCACCAATAAAAACATATTAAAAAAACAAAAAATGAAAAGGGCTGGGGGTGTAGCTTGAAGGTAGAATGCACCTGGGTTCAATCCCCAGTACCACAAAAAAACAAAAAACAACTAGTCCCTTAGCATCTCCAAACTACACCCCTAGCCCTATTTTTTACTCTTTATTTGGAAACAGGGTCTCACTAAATTGCAGAGAGCCTCACTAAGTAGCTAAGGCTGGCTTTGAACCTGCAATCCTCCTGTCTCAGCTTCCCAAGTACTGGGATTACAAGCGTGCACTACCACGCCCTGCTCTTAGCGTCTCTTAATGTGATCAAGAATTTTTTTCTTATTGCAAACTCATGGATTATATTTGAATAAATTGATTAGAAATGTTTCGACCCATTGTCATTACAGTGAAGACCCCCACATTGGGGATTGAACATTGAACCCAGGGGCATTCTTTTTTTTTTTTTTTTTGTGGTACCGGGGATTGAACCCGGGGCGTTCTACTTCCAAGCTACACCCCCAGCCCTATTTTTTATTCTTTATTTTGAAACAGGGTCTCATTAAGTTGTGGAGGCCTCACTAAGTAGCTGAGGCTGGCTGTGAAACCTGATCCTCCTGTCTCAGCCTCCCAAGTACTGGGATTACAAGCGTGCGCCACCACGCCTGAACCCAGGGGCATTCTACCTCTGAGCTATGCCCCCCACACACCTATTTTAATTTTAATTTGGAAACAGGGTCTCCGCTAAGTTGCTGAGGCTGGTCTCAAACCTGTGATCTTCCTGTCTCAACCTCCCAAGTACTGGTATTACAGGAATGTACCACCATGCCTGACCCTGGCCGGGGTATTTTTTTTAATGTTTTTCTGGTTTAAATTTAGGGAGTGAGGGTAATAAAAATAAGGAGCAAAATGGAATAAGGAGTTTGAGAGAGTTCTGGTTTTGGAATCAGCCCAGGGGCGGAATCCTGGCTCTGCCACTTCCAAGCTGGGTGACCTTGGTCAAGTTACTTCTCTTCTCTTTCCTTCTATTGCCTCATTCCCCCAAATAGGGAAACAGCTAATAATAACTAACATTTACTGAGTGCTGACTGTCTTCTGAGCATTGTGCCAAGTGCTTTAAAGCTATGAAGGCATTTAATCCTCTTATCAGCTCAAGGAGGGAGGAGCGATTATTGTCACTCCCATTTTAGAGATGAGGAAGAAGAGGGAGCCCAGAGTGGTTGAGCAATTTGTCCAAGGTTGCACACCTAGAGAGCAGCCGAGCAGGGACATGAACCGGGGCCTGACTCCAAAGCCCGCCGTCCTCCCGTGGCCTCTGTGATGCTGGAGGGGGATGGTTCCTCGTGTGTCAGCCGCACACTGGGCACCATGCCAGGCCCGTGGCCCGACTCCCCACCCACACCCTTAGCCAGAGACCTGCGATCGCAGTGCAGCTGGTAGTGGGTGCGTGATTAGTGAGAGTTACCAGTGGTTGCAGAAGGAACCGCCATGGGAGTGAGGGGTGGGACAGGTTGGCAGAGGGGGAGACCAGGGCAGAGCGCAGAGCCCCTCAAGAGTCCAGCAGTGAGGCCTGGCACGTGGTGGGTTCTTGGGAGCGGGGGACATTGCAGCTGCTGCCTCTTCCCTCCCCAACTCCCACCTTACCTGCTGTGACTCGGACCCTTGCCTGAGAGCACCCCTGTTTGTGGTGAGCTCTATCGCCACTGCCACTATTGCTTTGTGGATCAGGGCTGATTGCAGGAAAGTTCCCTCTGCTTCCCTAGGGTCAGTGGTGTGTGTATGGGGGTCTTAGAGGGCATCGGTCCTGAGTGCCACCTAAGGGGGAGGTATTGATAAGAACCCCACAAGTGGCAGCAGTCACCATTATTTCCCAAGCCCCTCCCCAGCAGGGCTCGCCCACCCTCACAATTCCCCTCCAAGGCAGGGCTTGCTATCCTATTCTGCAGGCAAGGAAACTGAGGCTGAGGCTTTGCCTGAGGCCAGTCAGCCAGGCAGGCAGGGGTCTAACCCAGCGGTGACTCCACATCAAATGTGGACCAGGAGGCTGTGATGCTGGAATCGTCCAGCGTGGGGGGTATTCCTGACGGAACACATTGTGAAAGCACATTTCGAGGCGTGAGATGGTGTGGGGTTCAGGTGGTGACTAACTGTGGCTGCAGAAGGGTGTGGACCAAGGAGTGGCAGCAGATGTGGGGAGGGCTTGGGGGCTGGGGCCAAGAAGGAAGAACCCTGGGTCCAGGTCAGGGAGCTGGAGCTTTGTGCTTGGGTAGAAGGCGCCACAGGAATTGTTGAGTGAGTGGACTGGGGACAGTGGGACTTGGGTGTCCTTGGCACGGTGTGGCTCACAGGGAACTTCCAGAGACACATTATCAGGGGAGCTCCTCCTGCTCACCTTGGGAGTAAGCCCATTTTACAGATGAAGAAACAGACTCAAGGCTGGGCATGGCGGCATACCTCTGTAATCTCAGTACTTGGGAAGCTGAGACAGGAGGATTGCAGGTTCAAGGCCAGTGTGTGGTAACCTGCTTCAAAATAAAAAGTAAAATTGGGCTGGGTGGGGGAGCTTAGGGGTAGAATGCCTCTGGGTTTGATCCCCAGTACCACAAAAAACAAAAAGAAAAAAGAAACAGATTTAGAATGGTCATGAGACCCGCTCAGGCCACAGAGCAATAAACAACTGTTGTAGCTACCAAGGGATAGGGATATGGCTCCAAAACTCAGGGCCTTGTGAAAGAGGTAGGGGCTCAGTTCTGATTTCTCCACCTCTGCTCCTGCTCAGCCTAACGTGGGAGTAGAAGATGAAGATGAACCGGGTCCAGGCCCCAGCCATCTCTGTTCACCGAGAATATGACAGACAGCAGGCAACATGAAGGAGCATTCATTGAACTAGGCACCAGGCTGGGGGAAACTAGACTTAGAAGCGTAGCACCAGGCACTCTCGCTGATAACTAATATTCTGAACTGAGGGTCCCCGCACTGGACCGGGAGATGCCCCCTAGGAAGGGCTTCCGGTGGAGAGAACTGCAGGCTTGATGGCTCAGCCCCTAACTACGCTGTGACCTTGAAGAGGGCAGGCCCTCTTGGGAGCTCAGCAAGCCAGTTGCTCGGTGAGGGGACTGCTCAGTGAGGGGACAGCAAGCCAGTTGCTCAGTGAGGGGACTCCCCAAAGCCTGGGGAGCGTCTCAAGCTGACGCAAGAGAAGGGGAAGGGACTCTGGCTGGCATGTCTTAACAAGCGCCACAGGAAACTCTGAAAGTACACCGCTTAGAAACAATCAGATTGCCAAGGTCGTTTTAAATTCAGTTCAATAAGTTCAATACCTGTGTTTATTGAGCACCCACTATGTCAGGCATGCTTCTGCAGGCTTGGGGATGATCAGTGAACAAACAAGACAAAGTTTCTGTTGGTTAGAGGTGCTGGAGGAAGAGGAAGGTGACAAGGCGTGTGGGGTGGGGACAGTCACAGGATGCAGATGGACAGGCAGGGCCGGCCTCATTGAAAAGGGCCCTGGAAGGAGGTGAGTGGATGTTTGGGGGGAAAAGAGTGTTCCAGGCAGTCAAGGGCAGGGACAAAGGTCTTGATGGAACAGTGTGCCTGCAAGGTAGCTAGCGTGGCTGGAGCTAAGTGGCCCAAAAAGGGGGTAGGGTATGAGGAGGGGACAGTCATGGGATGCCGCTGCTACAGGTTAGTATTCTAAGACGTGTTCAGCACTGCCCTGAATATCTTGACCCTGTTCTTGACCCTGAGGCTGATCCTGCCCTGACCCCTCCCCCACTCACCTTTGATTTCAAGGACCCACCCATTACAGTACATGCCAGAACTGCCCAGGCCAAAATAATGCTATTTGTACAGGCATGTATTTTACCTCTTAGCCTCAGTGTCTTGAGCCTCTCCTGACCCACCCAAGTATCTGCCCTGCCCTCCCTGACTCCTTCAAGGCACCCAGGTATTTACGACCTGGACGCAGGGGAGCAGGGCAGTTAGAGCATGTGGCCAGGGTCACTGTCATCTCCATTGTCCCAGGGAAGCAGTGGCTTAGGCTGTAGCGTCCAGAAAGGAGGGGACCCCTCTCCCCACACACACACACACCGTGGATAACTTTCCCTGTAATTGTGCATCCTTTCTGGGCTTCTTGTTGAGAACCTTGAGGTGAACAAGACCGCCCTTGCCCTTCTGGGGGTCCCCACTGGGCAACTTAGTGAGACCCTGCCTCAAAATAAAAACTAAAAGCCAGGTGTGATGGTGCATGTCTATAATCCCAGTACTTGGGAGGCTGAGACAGGAGGACTGCAGGCTCAAGGATAGCCTCAGCAAGTAGTGAGACTCTCAGCCATCTAGCAAGACCCTGTTTCAAAACAAAAAATAAGCCGGGAGTGGTGGCACATGCTTGTAATTCTAGTACTTGGGAGGTGGAGACCGGAGGATCCGGGTTCAAGGCCAGCCTCAGCTAATTAGTGAGGCCCTCTGCAACTTCGTGAGACCTGGTTTCAAAATAAAGTATAAAAAATAGGGCCGGGGGTGTAGCTCAGAGGTAGACTGCCCCTGGGTTCAATCCCCGGTACTGCAAAAAAAAAAAAAAAAAAAATTGGGCTGGGGTATAGCTTGGAGGTAGAATGCCCCTGGGTTTAATCCCCAGTACCACAAAAGAAAAGAAGGAAGGAAGGAAGAAAAGAAGAATTTAAAGGGCTGGGGGTGCGTCTCGGTGGTAGAGCACCCCTGGTTCAATCCCCAGAACCTCAACAAAGACAACATACTGAGTGACAATGGTTATACCATGCACTGTCATGCCTCACCGCTGGAGTGGGGGGGGAAGAGGCGGGAGGGAGGAAAGAAACAAACCTACACCCAGAAAATGGTAATGCCTAGACAATGCATTGTTTGGGATTCTCCGACACTGGTAGAGAGGGAGGAGGCTGTGACCCCCACCACCAGGATGGCAGAGTTCCACTGGCCGCTGTCTGCCAGTTGGACACCCTGTGCAAATCAGGCCTTGGAAAGCACCAGCTCAAACCATTTGTTAAATGAATGCACTCTGTTTCTTTATATGTTAAATGGGGGTAATAATAATGATATTGTGGACTGAGGGCTCCCCAGAGCCAGGCTCCCGTCTACTGCTGAGCCTGCCCCTCACCCTCTCATCCTCAGACCCCCCCCTTCAGCAGGGCCTGCATAAGCCCCTCGCTGTGGTGTCAAAAATGCCACTTGGTCATACCTGTTGAAAGGGGGGTTATCCCAGCTAGTGGATGTGAGCTTGCCTGTGAAGACCAGCGCACAGAGGATGCAATGGCTCTTTAAGTGTTCCAGAAATGTAAGCTGTTACTCTTATTGCAATGGGCGATCAATGGTCAAGGTTGCAACCTTGGCAAATAAAAATACAGGATGCACAGTTAAATTTGAATTGTAGATAGGCAACAGATATTTTTGTTTTGGGGAAAGTATGCCCTATGCATACTTATATAAACATACTTATATGAAAAAAAGGACTCATCATGTATCTGAAATTCAAATTTAACTGTGTGTCCTACATTTTATCTGGCAACCTTATTGATGGCAGATTATTGACTGGCTGGGGATGGCAGGGCTGTGGGTCCCGCTGGGGGCTGGGCCGTGGGGTTGATACTGCACTCGATGGGGTTAGCTTTCACTTGCTAGTGAATCACTAAAACTCAGGCCTTCTTCCCACAGGTCTGAGACCCTGTCCTACCAGGACCTGCCTGGACGCTGCCTTTAGTGAGCTCCGAGGCTCACTAAGAATGTACACATTGCATTCAATAGAACTCACTGAGTTGTCCCAAAAATCCTGCAAAGTTCATTCTCTGGGAGATTCTGGAAGTTAATTACCTTTCCAAGGTCACCCAGGTCAAGTGGTGGAGCAGGGATTTGAACCCAGGCCTGTCCCACCTCAAAACCTAAGTAATTTTGTCCTCCTTTGTGTGTCTGCACTGTGGGGTGAAGTGTGTGTGTGTGTGTGTGTGTGTGTGTGTGTGTGTGTGTGAGAGTGTGTGTGTGTGAGTGTGTGTGTGTGTGTGTGTGTGTGTGTGTGTGTGTTCTCACAGTCTCATCCTACTTTCAGAGCAGGGCTTTCTAGGCCTTCTTCTCTCGGGTGGGCCCGGGGCCCTGGAAAAGGTGCTCATATAGGCCTGGTTCTCTTGAGGGGTCTAAGCCGACTGTACACCCCGTCGCTCAATCAGCAGCTTCTCTTGGACCCCCCCCCCCCACTGCCAGGACCAGGGTCTCCTGGGGTGGCAGGAAGGGCAGGGCTGGCAAGGAGGGGACTGACAAATACCAGGGACACCTCCATCTCCCCTTTCACTCCCTTGCTCCTGTACTTGCTTTATAATCTCTAGGATCAAACCTCATAAAAGCTGGAAGGAACCTTAGGAAACATCTCCTTTAATCTCATTCTATGGAGAAGAAACAGAAGTCCAGAAAGCGTAAAGCATGAAGCATGACTTGTTAAGATCATTCAAGTTAGCTGGCGTGATAGCACACGTCTGTAATCCCCATACTTGGGAACTGACACAGGAGGATCGCAGATTCAAGGCCAGCATGCAGTAACCTAGCCTAGCTGCCCAGGCAAAAATGCTTTCATCAAGTTCTACCTTAATGTTATTATACCCTTGGTGTCTATTGATGATTCACAGAAGAAATGACCACATGAAAAATCCTGCATTTTTTTTGTCCTGGAAAAACTACCACTAAAGGCATTGTCACTATGGTAATCTATGTTACTTATACAAAGAAAGACCTACACCGTAAATTATATTTCATATTTACTATTGGGAAAACATTTTCTTTGTCCTGAAGACCTGATCGGTTTCATTTTACCACCTAATGGTAATTATATAAGCCATTTTGTTTCACTTTTCTCCTTGGCTTCCAGGAAGTTTAAGAACCATATTTGGTGATCCACTACAGTTAACAACACAACAAGGGTATATGGCATCGGACTTCTCAACTCAATCTCATCTCAGCTCTCTTTTCTCCTCTCCCCTTCAATTGGTTTCTCTCCTTCGCTTGTATTTATCATTCTAGTTTAACACAATTACTGTAAATGTGTGGTTTTTGGAAACTATTTCAGAATCTTTTGGAAAGAGGTAGGGTATAAGTTATAGACAGTCAACCCCCTGCCCGGTATTTTATAGATGAGAAAACCCAAGTCCTCTAGAAGTTAAATGACTTACTCCACTCTGTTAATTAGTACTTAATTTGCATATACATGTGGCTTTCACACTTTACTGTTAGCTCCTTAGATATTTATTTTTTCCAGAGACATAAATCGAAATTTATTTAGGAAAGTAGGAAATACACATTCAAGGGAGAATGAGGGCCACCCCAAAAGTGAGAGAAGCCTAGATATTTATTTTTGAGACTCAGAGGATCAGCTTTGAGCCAGGTATGCAGTAACTGCTCAATAAATGTAATAGGCTGAAAACATTGTAAGTGCTATAAGGAAAGGGACACTTTTGCATGGAACAAAGTCTGGCAGGTAGCAGCTGTCCATGAAAACTGATTTAGCAACAGGGCATGGCCTCGGCCTCTGGCCTCACCTACCACACTCAGCACCACCATCACTGGGGACTCTTGGGGTCAGGCCTAGCACACTCACTCAGCCTGTGTCTCTACCTTTCCGCCTTGGCCCTCTTGCCTGGTCCAATCAGTGTCCAAATACTTTCGAATTCCACACTGGGTGGGATGGGCATATATATTCTCCAAGGCTCCTGGCCCTGCGATACCTGGATGTTAGGAAACAGCGTCACCTTTTGACTCCTGTGCAGTACCCAGTGTGGGCTGCTCGATAATAGTGACTGGTAAGGAGGAGGAGAAGGAAGATGAGGAGGAAGAAGAGAAGGTAGATGATGATGATGAGGAGGAGGACCCATGCTCATGGTCTCTCTCTGTCCTCGTAACCCTTAGCTGATGTACATTCCCAGACTCCTGGTTGGGTACAGGGGACAGCAGAGGGTGACAAAATCACTCTTTCCCCAGTTTCCCATCCTTTTGCACTGGGAAGAAGAGTGAGACTAGACAGAGTTCAGTCTGGGTAAGGCGAAGGGTGTGGGCTTCCTCTGCATTCCTCTTTCTGCAACACCACTGAGCTGGCTCCCTACTGGCTGCCACCGTACCCTCTCCCCCTGACTCTCCACCTCGCTCCTCTCTTGCGCAGCCTCTAGAAAGACAGCAAAGGCCTGGGCAAGGCCTTCTGACCCAGATTTCCCGGCTTGATGGGCAACCTGGGTTGGGAAACCGTGACCCGGCAAGCCAAGCTTCGTGGGCCACACCTGCCAAACCACAGGGAACCTCAGGCCTGGAGTTCTCCTGAGCCAGTCACAACCCGGACCTCAGTCTCCTGCAAGGATTCGGGTCAGCCATCCCCAAGGACAATCCTGACCGAGCGAGAGGCTTTGCCCGTCTCTTCCACCAGGGATTCCATGTTCATCTTTGCAACCTACCTGGCAATGCTGTTGGCCGGGAGGAGTCCCCAGGTGGCTCCCTGGCCTGCTCTCTGCATCCACACTGGGCTCCCAAGTGTCCAGGGCCGTGGCAAAGATGCCGAGCACCACAATCCTAGCCGAGGCACGGGCTCGCGCCATCCTTTCTCCTGGTGGCAGAACTACCAGCTTGCATAAGAAGTGGCCCCTGTGGGCTCTGAACATTCTGGAGACTCTTGCCTACTTCTGTGAGAATTGACTCCATCCACAGTACCAGGCCCAGCTTAACCCCTGCAGGATCCAGGCAAGTTCTCATACCATGTGACGAAATATTGAAAAGTTATTCATCCCACTAGTAAAGTGTTAAATAATTTGGAAATGGTGGCACACACCTATAATCCCAGTACTTGGGAGGCTGAGACAGGAGGACCACAGGTTCGAGGACAGCCTCCGCAAGTAGAAAGACTCTCATCAACCTAGTGAGACCCTGTTTCCAAATAAAAATAAAATCAGGCTGGGGGTATAGCTTGGAGGTAGAACGCCCCTGGGTTTAATCCCCAGTACTACAAAAAATAAAAATAAGAATAAAAAGGGCTGGGGACGTAGGTCAGTGGTAAAGTGTCCCTGGGTTCAATCCCCAGTACTGAGAAAATCAAGCAAACAAACAAAAACACACACATACAACTCTAAAGCTATGGGTTTTATGTAACTAAAAGGTGACAAAACATTGAAAAGCTAAATTTAATTATTATTGTGCATTGGAGTCTGGCAATGTTTGATTGAATAACAAATTTATACCTAATTAAAAAATTGTTACATATTTATTTTATTTTTATTTATTTATTTATTTTTGGTACTGGGGATGGAACCCAGCGGCATTCTACCTCCAAACTACACCCTCAGCCCTATTTTTTATTCTTTTTTTTTTTTTTGGCGGTACTACACCCCCGGCCCTATTTTTTATACTTTATTTTGAAACTGGGTCTCACGAAGTTGCAGAGGGCCTCACTAAGTAGAGAAAGAGAGAGACAGGGAGAGAGAGAGAGAGAGAGAGCTGAGGCTGGCCGTGAACCCGGATTCTCCGGTCTCCGCCTCCCAAAGTACTGGGATTACAAGCATGCGCCACCACGCCTGGCTTATTCTTTATTTTGAAACAGGGTCTCACTAAATTATGGAGGGCCTCACTAAGCATGTGCTACCACACCCGGCTTCCTACATGTTTATTTTAAAAAACATATTTTTTTCCTTTGTCATAACAAAATCACCAATTATACAATTATAATCAAGATTTTTACATATTTTGAGTTCTGTTGACAGTCAAGCCAAATTAGACAACCTTTCTTTTTCTCTTTTTTTTTTTTTGTGGCACTGGGGATTGAATCCAGAGGCATTCTACCTCTGAGCTACACCCCCAGCCTGATTTTTATTTCTTATTTGGAAACAGGGTCTCACTAAGTTGCGGAGGAACTTGCTAAGTTGCCAAGGCTGGCTTCGAACCTGTGATCCTCCTGTCTCAGCCTCCCAAGTACTGGGATTACAAGCGTGTACCACCATGCCTGGCTTTAGACGACCTTTCTTGAATGATTATAGTTCTTGGTTTTATGAATTTCAATTTATTATCAATATAATTCTTGAAGCAATAGTTGGATACAGAACTAAACCATAGATTTTATGTATCATGTACAAACTAATGGGATGGCATATGAATAAATTATTGCTGTCACATACAAAAAAAGATTACAAAGCATTTTTGTTTTATTCTATAAACTGCTATCCCTTATATCATGAAAAAAATTTTAAACAATATCTAAATCTATAGATCAGCAGTTCTCAAACTTTCTGAAGTCAGAACTCCTTAAAAGTTATTGAGATGTGGCTCAGTGGTAGAATGCTTGCCTAGCATACACAAGGCCCTGGGTTCAATCCCCAGTACTGCAAAAAAAAAAAAAAAAAAAGAAAAAAAAAGTTCTTGAGACTCTCAAGGAGTTTTTGTTATGTAAATTATAATTATCAATACTTACCATATTAGAAATTCACATGGATTACTTTTTTTTTTTTGCAGTACCTGGGATTGAACCCAGGGGCATTCTACTTCTGAGCTACAGCCCCAGTCAGATTTTTTTATTCTCTATTTTTAAAACAGGGTCTTACTAAGTTGTGGAGGCCTCACTAAGTAGCTGAGACTGGCCGCGAACCAGGATCCTCCTGTCTCAGCCTCCCAAGTACTGGGATTACAAGCATGTGCCACTACAGCCACCCGGCTCATGGATTACTTTTTGTCTGTTTTTGTGGTACTGGGGATTGAACCCAGGGTGTTCTACCTCCAAGCTACACTCTCAGCACTAGTTTTGTTGTTGTTGTTTGTTTTTAGGTTGTTTGTTTTTGTGTGGTACTAGGGATTGAACTCAGGGGCATTCTACCTCCGAGCTACACTCCCAGGCCTTTTTTCTTTTTGAAACAGGGTCTTGCTCAGTTGCTGAGGGTCTTGCTAAGTTGCTGAAGCCGGCTTCAAACCTGCAATTCTCCTATCTCAGCCTCCCAAGTATGGGATTACAGGCATGTGCCACCATGTCCGGCTCACACTGATTACTTTTAAAACACAATGCTTGAGGGGCTAAGGATATAGGTCAGTGGTATTTTCAAGGCCCTGGATTCTATCCCCAGTACCCAGAAACAAAACAAAACAAACAAAAAACACCAAAGCACATTGCTCTATTAGTCATCACAGAAGTGATGACATCATACACCTAGTAGCTTCTGGAAAACTCCAAGGTACACTCGAGAGGATTAGTGTGGAAAGGGCAAATGATGTCTTAATATTTTTCGGAAAATATTTTTGACTTCTTGCACCTCTAGAAGGAACCCCCAGGAATTCTCAGACCACCCTTTGAGGTGCGCCACCGTAGAGCACTGTGGAGGACTGGGGTGGTGCTGCCATAATCCAGACCTACACGTGTACAAACATAAGAGTTATAAGAATTCATCTTACGAAACACTCCTCAACTGCCACTTGCAACTTTTGTGAATACTATACTAATTCATGACTATAGCCAGGACCACAAATTGACACGTGAAGAGAAGAATGTGGATATTTGGCATTTCTGGGAAATGATACTTGATTAGGGAGGAGTCGATGACATTAATGTGCTCTGGGAGGAAGTCTTGCATGGTGAATTAGCATGTATGTATTTATGTATTTATTTATTGGTACTGGGGATTGAACCCAGTGGCATTCTACCTCTGAGCTACACCCCCAGCCCTTTTTATTTATTTTTTGAAATAGGCTCTTGCTAGGTTGCTGAGAGTCTTGCTAAATTGCTGAGGCTGGCCTCCAATCTGTGGTCCTCCTGTCTCACTCAGCTTCCTAAGTACTGGGATTATAGGTGTGCGCCACCACTCTGAGCCTCTACTCTGTTTCTTAAATTGCTCCCCTCATATTGTACAAGCTGCAGGACCCACATAGCCTGACCTACCTCTGCACAGTGGGGCTCTCCCCGGTCCAGGCTTCTAACCCAAGACACTAGAGCTAGAAGAGCTGGTGTTAAGGACAAGTACAACCTTAGAGAGAAGAACAGCAGCTGGCATTGAGCTTTATTATGTGTTGGGCACTTTTTTTTTTTTTTTTTGGTACTGGGGATTGAACCCAGGGGCATTCTACCTCCCAGCTAAACCCCCAGCCCTTTTCTTTTTTCCATTTTTTTCTTTTTTTAATTTCGAAACAGGGTCTTGTTAAGTTGCTGAGGCCCTCACTAAGTTGCTGAGGCTGCGATCCCCCTGTCTCAGCATCCCAAGTACTGAGATCACAGGTGTGGGTCACAGCGCCTGGCGGTCAGGCAGTCTTCTAAGGCTTTGACATACCTTATCATGTGTACAGTCCAGAAAAGTTTCTCAGCCTCCTGGAGTGCCTGCCTTCTCTTTTGTGCGAGGAGGATGACATCGTCTCCACATCCCACCTCAGTTCTTCGCACTACTTGCAGGTTGGGCCCTACCTTCCTCACCACCAAGGCCGGCCCACAGCTCAACCCAGGGTCAAGGAGGTGAATGCACGGCTCTGGCTGTGCCGACACAGGTGGTGGTGACCCGAGCTTTGGAGGCCAGAAGCTAATGACGGAAGCTCCATCAATTCCAAACCAGGAAACCTGGGTAAATTGCTCACCACATGGGGAGTAATTACGCTGACAACTACCTGCTGGGGTGGTTGAGAGGATTCTCTGTGCATGTGATGCACCTGGCACGCGGCGTACGCACAGAGAGCGTTAACTATTGTGTGCTCTTCTAGGCGGCAGCTGTGTTTTCGGACAGATGGATTGATTTTAAGTCAAGTCCTAGCTTGGCCAGGGCAAGGGCTCACATTCTCACGGGAATTCTCCTATCCATGCCAGCCAGGCTGCCCCAGAACTCTTTACAACCCCTCCTTGTCCTGCACGAGGGCTAAGCTGGCTTCCAGGCTTCTGCAGGTCACCCTGACACCGGCCACACCCACCTCATCTTCCGCCCACCCGGAACGTCCTCCAGGTGAGAGCATGAGAAACATGTTCTCTTTTGAAATAATTGATTCCAAATTTAGCATGACAGGCACAAATTACTCTTTTTCAGTGAAATGGAATTCATAGAATATAAAATTCACCCTTTTCTAAAAGTGTACAATTAGCCGGGCGTGGTGGCGCACGCTTGTAATCCCAGTACTTGGGAGGCGGAGACCGGAGGATCCAGGTTCGAGGCCAGCCTCAGCTATTTAGTGAGGCCCTCCGCAACTTCATGAGACCCGGTTCAAAATAAAGTATAAAAAAAAAATAGGGCCGGGGGTGTAGCTCGGAGGTAGAATGTACCTGGGTTCAATCCCCGGTACCGCAAAATAAATAAATAAATAAATAAAAGTGTACAATTCAGTTGGGTTTTGGTACATATCCGCAAGGTTGTACAGCCATCACCACTATCTAATTCCAGAACATTTTATTGCCCTTAAGGGAAGCTCCCTACTCTCCCTTTCCCTGACCCCTAGCAACCACGACCCACTTACTGTCTCTTTGAATTTGCCTACTCAGGATTTTTTTTTTTTTTTGGTACTGGGGATTGAACCCAGTCTACCTCTGAGTTACACCCTCAGCCCTTTTTTATTTTTATTTATTTATTTATTATTTATTTATGGAACTGGGGATTGAACCCAGGAGCATTCTACCTCTGAGCTACACCCCCAACCCTATTTTTTATTCTTTATTTTGAAACAGGGTCTCACTAAGTTGTGGAGGACCTCACTAAGTAGCTGAGGCTGGCTGCGAACCTGCGATCCTCCCTGTCTCAGCCTCCCAAGTACTAAGATTACAGGTGTGAGCCGGACCTGGCCAGGATCAATACCCAGTTCTGCAAGAAAAAAAAAAGGATTACAGGTGTGCGCCACCATGCCTGGTTTACTTGGGATATTTCATATAAATGGAATCATAAAACATGTGGCCTTTTGTGATTGACTTATTTCACTTGGCATACTGTCATCAAGGTTCATCTTTATTGTTGCGTGTACCAAAAATTTTAAGGCTAAATATTCTATTATATGTATAAACCACTGTCTATCCACTCATTCGTTGATGGGCGCTAGGTTGTTCCTATTTTTCGGCTGTCGTGAATAACAGTGCTAAAAACATTGGCATACAAGTAGCTGTTTGAGTCCCTGTTTGCCATTCTTTGGGGTATATACTAGGAGCGGAAGTGCTGGATCATATGGTAATTCTGTTTCACTTTTTGAGAAACCACCATGCTGTTGTACATTCCCACCAGCAATGTATGAGGGTTATAATTTTTTCACATCCCTGCCAACACTTGTTATTGTCTGTGTTTTTGATTGTAGCCATCCTAATGGGTGTGAAGTAGTACCCTGTGTGGTTTGGATTTGAATTTTCCTAATGACTGATGTCAAGCATGTTTTCATGTGTTTATTAGTCATTTGTATGTGTATTTCTGTGTGTGTGTGTGTGTGTGTGTGTGTGTGTGTGTGTGTGTGTTACTAGTGATTGAACCCATGGGCATTCTACCTCTGAACTACACCCCCGGCCCTATTTTTATTCTTTTTTTTTTTTTTTGCAGTACTGGGGATTGAACCCAGGGATATTCTACCTCTGAGCTATACTCCCAGCCCCCCATTTTTTATTTTTTATTTTGAAACAGGGTCTCACTAAGTTGTAGAGGGTCTCACTAAGTAACTGAGGCTGGCCACGAACCTGGATCCTCCAGTCTTAGCCTCCCAAGTACTGGGATTACAAGTGTGCTCCACCACGCCTGGCTGTATGTTTATTTTAGAGAAGTGTCTATTGGAATCTTTTGTCGCAGCCCCCCCCACCTTTTTTTTCTTTTTTGGTACTAGAGATTAAACCCAGAGACATTCTACCTCTGAGCTACACCCATAGCCCTTTTTTATTTTTGAAACATGGTCTTGCTAAGTTGCTGAGGCTGGCCTTAACCTGTGATCCTCCTGTCTCACACACCCCCCCACAAAAAATTATGTTATCTTATTTATTTTTTAATTTATTTATTGTGGTAGTGGGGATTGAACCCAGGAGCATTCTACCTCTGAGTTACACCCCCAGCCCTTTTATTTTATTTTATTTTATTTCATTAATTTTTTTTGCAGTACTGGGGATTGAACCCAGGGGCATTCTACCTCCGCGCTACGCCCCCGGCCCTATTTTTTTATACTTTATTTTGAAACCGGGTCTCACGAAGTTGCGGAGGGCCTCACTAGGTAGAGAAAGAGAGAGAGAGAGAGAGAG
>PVJS01043009.1:0-17251 GCA_004027185.1 Glis glis
AGACCCGGTTTCAAAATAAAGTATAAAAAATAGGGCGGGGGTGTAGCGCGGAGGTAGAACGCCCCTGGGTTCAATCCCCAGTACCGCAAAAAAAAAAAAAGCCTGGAAAACAGCCAAGGCTTATACAATTATGGACATAATGTACACCAGGCACCTATCTCTGTGCCTAATACTTCATGAATGGTATTACAACATTGTAATAGATAGTAATATATATATAAATAAATAAATATAGATAGATATATTTGTGTGTGGTACTGGGGATTGAACCTCAGCCCTTTTTTATATTTTGTTTTTTTGAAACAGGATCTTACTAGGTTGCTGAGAGTCTCATTAAGTTGCTGAAGCTGGACTCAAACCTGTAATCCTGTCTCAACCTCCCAAGTACTGGGATTACAGGTGTGTGCCACCACACCCAGCCGGTAGTAATATATTTTTGCATGTGTTACTGAGGATTGAACCCAGGGGCATTCTACCGTTGAGTTATACTCCCAGCTCTTTTTTTTTTTATTTTAAAACAGGGTCTCGCTAGGTTGCTGAGAGTCTCGATAAGTTGCTGAGGCTGGCCTCAAACCCTGTGATCCTCCTGTCTCAGGAGGTGCTTCTAAACATCCTAGCCAAACTATGGAACCAGTCTAGATGTCCATCAACAGATGAATGGATCACAAAGCTATGGTGTATACACACAATGGAATTTTACTCAGCCATAAAGAACAAAATTAGGCCATTTGCAGGAAAGTGGATGGAACTAGAGAATATTATGCTGAGATTAGCCAGTCTCAGAAAGCAAATGAGCTGGGTGTGGTGGCATATGCCTGTAATCCCAGTTCTTGGGAGGCTGAGACAGGAGGATCGCAGGTTTGAAGCCAGACTGCAATTTAGCAAGGCTCTCAGAAACCTAGTGAAACCCTTTTTCCAAGTAAATAAAAAATTGGGCTGGGGATATGGCTTGGAGGTAGAATGCTTCTGGATTCAATCCCCAGTACCACAAAAAAAAAAAAAGAAAAGAAAAGAAAAGCCAGGCGTGGTGGAGCGTGCTTGTAATCCCAGTGCTTGGGAGGCTGAGACCAGAGGATCCAGGTTCACGGCCAGCCTCGGCTACTTAGTAAGGCCTTCCGCCACTTAGCGAGACCCTGTTTCAAAATAAAGAATTAAAAATAGGGCTGGGGGACGTAGTTCGGAGGTAGAATGCCCCTGGGTTCAATCCCCAGTACTGCAAAAAAAAAAAAAGAAAACCAATAGTATATTTTCTCTCATATTGAAAGCTAGAGAGAAATTGGGAAACAAAAGACCTCAGATAAAGGAGACTCCAGTGGAGCAGTGGAGGGAATAGGGAGGATAGAGATGTAGTGAAGGTAACAGTTGAAATAATGCTATGCACGAATATGAAATTATCAATACCAATCTCAATGACATGTATGGGGAAGGGGAGGGATTGGGGTGGGATCTGGAGGGAAACACACCAAGTGTTGTGTACATGTATCACTCTATACCTCAGTATGATGTATAATTACAATGCACCAATGCAAGTATATTTTAAAAAAGCATCCTACTGTGCACAGGACAGCACCCCCAAGCTCCCCCAAACCCCATGACAAAGTTTTCTGTAGCCCAAAATGTCAGTAGTTCCAAGGTTTGGAAAGTCTGAAAACAGTAGTAGGATCTCCATTGAGGAACACACTAGGAAGTGTTTTTTTTAATTCCTACTTAAGAATTACATGGGAGCAATTGCCTTCTTCCTCCCCTTCCTGGTACTCTTTTTTTTTTTTTTTTTGCACAGGGGATTGAACCTATGAAATAGAAGATATAGAAGAAATAATAGAGGAAATAAGTAGGTAGAAAGGAGACAAAGGATATGGAATATTAACTTCTTTTTGGTGGCGGTACTTTAAATTGAACCCAGGGGCATTCTACCTCTGACCTACACGTACCCCAGCCCTATTTTTATTTTATTTTTTATTTTGAAGCAGGGTCTCACTAAGTTGCTGAGGCTGTCCTTGAACCTGCAATCCTCATGACTCAGCCTCCCAAGTACTGAGATTAGCGTGTCCCCGGCTAACACAAGGCTCTTAAAGTTACATTTTATTGCTGGGCATGGTGGTGCAGGCCTGTAATCCCAGTACTTGGGAGGCTGAGACAGGAGGGTCGCAGGTTCAAGGCCAGCCTCAACAACTTAGCAAGACTCTGAGCAACTTAGCAAGACCCTGTTTCAAAATTAAAAAGCCAGGTGTGGCGGTGCATGCTTGTAATCCCAGTACTTGGGAGGCTGAGACAGGAGGATTGCAGGTTTGTGGCCAGCCTCAGCTATTTAGTGAGACCCTCCGCAACTTAGTGAGACCCTGTTTCAAAATAAAGAATAAAAAATAGGGCTGGGGGTGTAGCTCAGAGGTAGAATGCCCCTGGGTTCAATGTCCAGTACCACAAAAAAAAAAAAAATAGAAAGTAGGGCTGGGAGTGTAGCTTGAAGGTAGAATGCCCATGGGTTCAATCCCTGGTAGCACAAAAATAAAAATAAAATAAAGAAGCCTGTGCTAAAGTTCCTCACTCCCCAAGCCAGGCCTGTCACTACCACATTTCTGGGAAATTTACATATCTTTCTCATTCACTTGTGATGAATACCTTGAATAAGCAGGAGGCTTAGCTATTGATCATGGCTAGGGACCACAGTAAGGACCTGGGAGGTGACTGGACCACCATACTGGAATTCACTCACTTGTGACCTGTTAACTATCCACCTATGAACTGTTTAAGCAAAAGAGAGAGCTACTGATCAGATAATGGAGACTACATTAAGGATCCAGAAGATGACCAGATCCCCAGACTGATGTCATCCTCACCCAGCTTCCCACACCCACCTCTCACCGAGTTTCCTTTGAAAGAAGAGCTGTGAACCTCCAAAGCATGTCTCTCACCCTGGAGATGGGCCCACATTCTCCCTGACTGTGTATTTGTTGCTTTCCTAAATAAATCTATCTATGCCTCTGACTTTTGCTGAAATTCTTCTTTTTCTTGTTAAAAATATTTTATTGAGCTGGGCGTGGTGGCGCACCCTTGTAATTCCAGTATTTGGGAGGTTGAGACAGGAGGGTCGCAGGTTCACAGCCAGCCTCAGCTACTTAGTGAGGCCCTCTGCAACTTAGTGAGACCCTGTTTCAAAAATAAAGAATAAAAATTATTGCTGGGGGTGTAGCTCGGAGGTAGAATACCCCTGAATTCAATCCCCAGTACTGCAAAGGAAATATAGATTGATGTATTATACTTGCACATGATAGTGAGATTCCTGGTGATACATTCCTATATGCACATAACATTTAGTCTGTTTCCTTCCCCATACCTCCCCTTTCACTCTCCTCCCTTCCCATCCCCTTTCTTTACTGGTCCCCTCATTTTCATGAGGCCCCTTTTTCCTTTTTTCTATCTAGCTTTCATATATGAGAGAGAACATGTGACCCTTAATTTTCCAAGTATGGTTGATCTCACTTAGCACAATATTCTCCAGTTCCATTTTCCTACAAATGACATAATTTTTTATTTTTATTTTTAATATACTTTTATTGGTACATTATAGTCTCACATCATAATGTAGTTCATAGTGATAGTGACATACATGTGCACAGCACTTGGTGAGCTTTTCCCTGGCTCCCTCCCCACTCCCCCTTCCCCATACAGGGTATTGAGATTGGCATTGGTAGTCTTACATATGCACATAATGTTGATTGAAGTGATTTCTTCATTGATCCTCCCTCTCCCTGACCCACACTCCTCCAAAACACCTCCCTGTCATGCTGAAATTCTTTTTCCTCACATTAGCCAAGGACCCTGCTGGTCCTGAGGTGACTGCTCCTCTACCACCCACTGGGAACTCCTCTGACCCTTTACTTGCTTGAGTTACACTCCTGGCCCTATTTTATTTTTTTTGAAACAGGGTCTTGCTAAGTTACCACATACTGACCTTGAACCTGTGATCCTCCTGTCTTAGCCTCCCAAGTACTGAGATTACAGATGTGCACTATCCCACTGCTGGTTCTTTTTTTATTTTTTATTTTTTTTTGCGGTACCGGGGATTGAACCCAGGGGCATACCCCGGCCCTATTTTTTATCCCTTACCGGGTCTCGCGAAGTTGTGGAGGGCCTCACTAAGTAGCTGAGGCTGGCCGGGAACCCGGATCCTCCGGTCTCCACCTCCCAAGTACTGGGATTACAAGCATGCGCCACCAGGCCCGGCTCCACTGCTGGTTCTTATTTTCATTAAAGATCAATCCCTGTTGGCTCATCTATAAAGGTAAACTTTATCTCTTCCCTGGAGGCATTTATTTTCCTAAGGATGAATTCTGACCTACTCTTAGTGTAGTGCCTCAGGACAGGAAGTGCACAGAACAAAATGGGTGGCGGGGGGCAGGGCTTACACATGCTAGGCCAGTGCTCTACCACTGAGCTCCACGTGTTCCCAGCCCCTTTCCAAATAGATGATGTGAGATGTTGGAGAGAAGGCAAGGATAGTAGATCCTTGGGTTTTGGAGATGATTTAATGAGATTATGTACATGAAGTATGTTGCAGGTGTATAGCCTCATGCATGTGAAATGAACATTGCTGCATTGGGAGCACCCCTGTAACAACTCTCCAACCCACCCCAAGCCCCCCAAAGACACTTACACAAATGTGATATTGGGCAGATCCTTAGTCCCGGCCTCTGGTTTGCCGTTAGAGTGGTCATGGCTAGGGAATCTCAGAGCATTGGAGACAGATGACCGACAGGAACTTCAATGAAGAGACTAATCTGAAGGTGTTTACTGAAAGAAAGAAAACTTAGCAAGACCCTGTTACAAAAATAAAAAACTAAAAAGACTAAGGTGTAGTTTGGAGGTAGAATGCCCCTAGGTTCAACCCCTAGTACAAAAAATAAAGAAGAAAGAAAATGACATTTAGCTGACTGGTTTGGGTCTAGGTGTGTCTGTGTAATCCACCCCCACTTCATCCACCCTGCTGACCAAATATTTCATCTCTGAGGTTTGAGTGCTCTGGAATATTCTTTTGGGGTGAGCTCTTCCTTTGCTTTCCTGGAAAGCTGGAGCAAACCCTTGTGGCCTACAGTCTACTGGGGCCGATAATGTTTTTATAACCTTCACATTTAGATGCATTTTTTATAAAAGACAGGAAGAAACTACTGTAAATAATAAATCCTAGCCGGGCGTGGTGGCGCACGCTTGTTATCCCAGTACTTTGGGAGGCAGAGACCGGAGGATCCGGCTTTGTGGCCAGCCTCAGCTCTCTCTGTCTCTCTCCCTGTCTCTCTCTCTCTCTCTACTTAGTGAGGCCCTCCGCAACTTCGTGAGACCCAGTTTCAAAATAAAGTATAAAAAATAGGGCCGGGGGTGTGGCACGGAGGTAGAACGCCACTGGGTTCAATCCCCGGTACCGCAAAATAATAATAATAATAATAATAATAATAATAATAAATCCTAGCCAGGTTCAGTGTTGCATGCCCTGTAATACCAGTATTTGGGAAGCTGAGATAGGAGGATCACAGGTTTGAGGCCAGCCTCAGCAACTTAGTGAGATCCTCTTTCAAAATAACAAATAAAAAGCTGGGGGTATAGCTCAGAAGTAGAGCTGCCTCCCTCTGTTCCATCATTAGTATCACACACGCAAAAAATTCTATGCTGTGTTTGCATAATCTCTCTTTTTTTAGGTACTGGGGATGGAACCCAGGGTCTTGCACATGTTAGGCAAACACTCTACCACTGAGCTACATTCCCTAGCCCTTGCATAATCTTTAATAGTTAAAGATTTCTTTGGCATTTATGTGTAACCTCTATGTCTTATGCTGTGGACTGACATATACCTTCTCCCACCCCAAAGGCTATTGTGCAATTAAGATACAAATAATTGCTTTTGGAATTTACACAAATTTTGGGGGAGTACTGGGGATTGAACCCAGGATCAATCTACCTCTGAGCTACACCCCCATCCCTATTCCTATTTTTTATATTTTTATTTTGAAACAGGGTCTCACTAAGTTGCTGATGACCTAAGTTGCTGAAGCTGGTTTCAAACCTGCAATCCTCCTGTCTCAGCCTTCCAACTACTGGAATTACAGGCAGGTGCCACCATACATGGCTGTAATTTCCACCAATCTTGATTCAGGGTTAGAGACCTAATTGTTCTTTTCAGGGCGTCAAAGAGAAGATGGCCCAGTAGTTTTTACTTATGTAAATTAATGTAAGTGTTGTTTTTATTAGTTTGAACATATTTTGTATCATCTGTTGATTTGTTTCTTGGTAGGTACCTTCCTCAGTTCCAGAAAACATGGAGAGACCAATTCTATTTGGGCTAGTGAGGGTCATGAAGTAAAACTTACAAACAAGTATATAGTTTCGACTAGTACCCAATGATCTACAATTCCAAAGGCGTTTTAGAAAGAAGGTAAGAGCTAGGCTTGGTGGTACCAAAACTCTATTCTTTAGGCATTTTCATTATCCCTATTTTATTTATTTATTTATTTTATGGTACTGGGGATTGAACCCAGAGGCATTCTACCTCAGAGCTACACCCCTAGCCATTATTATTATTATTATTATTATTATTATGTATGGTACTGGGGATTGAACCCAGGGGCATTCTACCTCTGAGCTACACCCCCAGCCCTATTTTATTTTTTATTTGGAAACAGGGTCTCACAAGGTTAATGAGAATCTCACTACTTTCTGAGGCGGTCCTCGAACCTGTGATCCTGCTGTCTCAGCTTCCCAAGTACTGGAATTACAAGCGTGCGCCACCACGCCCGGCTTATTATTTGTTTTGAAACAGGGTCTTGCTAGGTTGCTGAGAGTCTCACTAAGTTGCTGAGGCTGTCCTGGAAATTGTGATCCTCCTGTCTCAGCCTTCCAAGTAGTGGGATTACAAGCGTGTGCCACCATGCCAGGTTTATCCTCATTCTATAGACAAGAAAACTGAGAAAGAAAAGTGCCACGTAAATTGTTCCTGTGCCTGTGTGGATAACCACTACCGTGTACTTGCTCATCCTTGACTCACAAAAGGCATCTTTGAGAACAGTCAAGCAGCCGGGTGTGGTGGCGCACGCTTGTAATCCCAGTACTTGGGAGGCTGAGACAGGAGGATCGCAGGTTCGCGGCCAGCCTCAGCTATTTAGTGAAGCCCTCTGCAACTTAGTGAGACCTTGTTTCAAAATAAAGAATAAAATAGGGCTGGGGGTGTAGCTATGAGGTAGAATGCCCCAGGTTCAATCCCTAGTACCACAAAAAAAAAAAAAAAGAGAGAGAGAACAGTCACGCACACGAGGGAGATCCTAACCTCAGAATTTGGAGATGAAAAAGCAAAAGCTCAGTCAATGAAGTCAGACAGCCCCGGATTTGATTTGGGAGCAATTTACTTAACACTCTGTGCCTGGGTTTTGTTCATCTGTAACACAACAGCACAGATACCTACTTCGTGGTGCTATTGTGAGCAGTAAGTGACTTAATACAAAGGCTCAACACAGTGACCGGCACATCCCCAGGATGCCCAAGGCTTACCAGCTGAGGAATGTACCATTACTAGTCTTGTTAGCACAGCCCTGCGAGCTCAGCTCCTGCTGGGAAGAAGCTGGTTATAGCCCCTACAGTGACCTGCCCTCCTCCTCCGCCCCTCCCTCTCTTTCATTTTCCTCTTTTATTAACAGAAGCAGTCAGAAACACATGGGCTTTGCTTCCCATTGGTTGAAACTGCCGTTGCCTTGGCAGCACCTGTAAACATTCTGTCTGGGAATCTTGGGGAAAAGCTGCTGAGAGACTTCTAAGGCTTCCCCAGCTACCACTGCTACTGCCTCAAAGATCTCACTCAGGTATCGAGGTTTCTTAGGGGTGGGGGGGGTCCATAAAAAGGACCCGAAGTGGTTCTTCCTACTCATCACCCAGACCCCAAACTTGACCACGCCCCTATCTCTTCCCACCCATCTGTCCAACTGGCCTCTTATTGGGAAGGGAAGGCAAGAAAAAGAACCAGGAAAGGCCAGTGGGAGAGATGCTCAAGAATTGTGTGTGTCCACAGATGCATGAGGATAAAAGCTGAACTTCTTCCTGGGCCCTGCTCCCCACCTACCCCCTCCTGTTGGAGAACAGGGCTTCCTGGGGAAGGTCTTAATGTGGTCCTTCCATGTATAAAGCCCCACCTCATTTGCTTGGTGTTGGAGGTCACAGATTTGGCTTCTAGTCAATTTCTCAACAGGCAATTTGCTGAAAGCTAAGTCACCAAATGACGAATTCTCTGAAGGATCAAGATGCTGGGGGTGTTACTCAGAGGTAGCAGTGCTTGTCTAGCAAGGGTGAAGCCCCGAGTGTCATTCCCTGCACTGAAAAAAAAATTAAAATGTTGTATGGATAATTCACCAAAGCCTGCTGAATTGAACAATTTACAAAAACCTTTTGTGTGGATGTCTTAAATTAGAGTTGATGGTAAATAACTTTGGCCAAATGGGCATGGCCTGAGGACCAGGGCGAGCCATTTCTCTAGTGTTATGGACCTTCAGACTCCCTCAACAATTTCTCTGTAGCCTCTTCTGGAATGAGCAGCCTGGAAAGACTCCGTTTCCTGCAGATGATCCTATCTACCTACCAGTTGCAGCAAGGGAAAACTGAGGCAGATGCAAATTGAGCTTAAAACACTAACAATCAAGGCCTAAATGAACACCGGTCGATATTACAGCTATGCTCAGTGGCTGTTCAAATTACTCTTGGATTGATGGTTATGGGAACCAGGTTGCCTTGTACAGTATCCACAACACTTTGGGATGATGTCGAGAAAAGAAGCAAAGGGTTGACCTTCATACAAGAGGCTCGCAGCATGAGTGTGGGCACATTCTGGACGCCAGATGAAAATGTGAGAACAGGGCCCTATGACCTTTTCTGAATCTTGGACTGAGAGGAACACTGTAGTTCAGAGCACCACTGCAGAGTCAGTCAGTCAGTGTGTGGCTTGGTCTCCTCATTTCCACATGGTTACCAGAGATCCCTGTTTGTGACTCAGGGTCTCTCTAAGAAACTGTTGGCATACTAAAATTAGGATAGATGATAAAAGGAATGTACACAAAGGTGTGGCCAGAATGCAGGGAAACGAGGCAAAGTTCTGTTTCCTGGGTTAGTCACAGAAGCCCAGTGGGGGTTGAGGGAAAGAATGGTCGCTTTACCAGACTGAGCAGTTGTGCAAGACAGTGGCCCTGAGAGAAGCTGGTGCCTCCTGCAGGAAGCAAGCCGCAGGTATCCCTGCAAGGGGAGAGCCACGGGTGTGCATGTGTAAGCGAGTGTGTGCGTGTGTGCATGCGTGCATGTGTATAACTTAACACCTCACCCACCGGCCCTCAGCCTCATCTTCCTATTGCATGGAACCTCTTGGACACCAGAGGTCATTTGTGTGGCCCAGTCTGGTCAGCCTTCCCGGGCAGCAAGCAGGGAGAGCTGGGGAGGAGAGTGGGTCTGGAAGGGCAAAGGAGCCAGTCTCATAGGCCTGTGGTAATAGATATATGAAGTGCAACACAGTAAACACCTCCAAATTGGGAGCTCTTATTTATAAAAAAATAAGCAGGTCCCTTTGGAGAGGGACATCCACTGGCATGCAGAGCCCTAGTGCAAAGAAGTGCCTACAAGGAATTGACAAGTGTGTTGAAGTAAGTGATTGCTCAGAAGTGAAGAGACTTAAGCAGTAGCAGGGAAAGAAAGAAAATCCAAGACTCAGGGGAAAAAATGTAAGAAAGGTAAGAAATGTGCCAAGATTTATGATAAAAATCTTACTACAGCCAGGCATGGTGGTGCACACTTGTAATCCCAGCATTTGGGAGGCTGAGACAGGAGGATTGCAGGTTTGAGACCAGTCTCAGCAACTTAGCAAGACCCTGTTTCAACATAAAAAATAAAAATAAAAAATAGGGCTGGGCATATAGCCTAGAGGTAGAATGCCCCTGGGTTCAATCCCCATTATAAAAATAAATTTGGAGTTCTAGAACTCCAAAGAAATTAGTAATCATTCTAAAACATTTTGTTTATTTTTTTTTTGCGGTACCGGGGATTGAACGCGGGGGCGTTCTACCTCCGCGCTATGCCCCCGGCCCTATTTTTTTTTTATACTTTATTTTGAAACCGGGTCTCACGAAGTTGCGGAGGCCCTCACTAAGGAGAGAGAGAGAGAGAGAGAGAGAGAGAGAGAGAGAGAGCTGAGGCTGGCTGCGAACCCGGATCCTCCGGTCTCTGCCCCCAAGTACTGGGATTACAAGCGTGCGCCACCACGCCCGGCGTTTCTAAAACATTTTGATGTAAGTCTTCATGGTTGTGAGAATGTGTAAATCCTTCATTTTAAGAAGTAGATCTTGGCAGCCAGGCACAGAGGGACTACAGTGACGTCTCACTCCTACCCTTGAGCTCCATCTCCTCCCTATTGGCAACACCTCTGCCTGTGTCTTGTGAGTGTTCAAGAAATACTCCATATATATATGAGTGCATTCCTGGGCTCATGTACACACACAAACACACACACACACACACACACACACACACACACACACAGAGTAACTTCTTGAGTTTCTTTACTTAGTCAAAAGAAAATGGACAGGACTAAAAAGTCCAAAGGTCGGAGGGTAACGATTGTGGAAACCGATTCTGTAGTCAAGAAGGCAACAACAACAGATGAAAAAGATAACAGGAATGTGACTGAAGTGGCTCGTTCTCTAGTTGAGGATGTCATCGCTGATGCTGCTCAGATTGTGGAAGGTAGTGATCCTGTTTGATGGCCTAAAAAATGGTCTCATTACATAACACCACACTACTTGGCAACTAACACATTCATCACTTGTTTGTAGACGCCAGAAACCCCAAGAAAAACATCAAGTGGCTCACTCATGGTGAATTCACAGCAGAAAGGGGACGGAGGCAAATTGATAAGTATGTTTCGGTAAGTTAGTCCAAAACTCCGGTTTGTTACACCAGAGTGAGGAACAGTTAAAAGGCTCTTGTTGACAAAAGTTTGAGGTCCAAGCCAGGCATAGTGGCGCACACCTGTAATCCCAGTACTTCGGAGGCTGAGACAGGATGATCACAGATTTGAGGCCAGTCTCAGCAATTTAGCAAGACCCTGCTTCAAAACTAAAAATTAAAAAAAAGGGCTTGGGGCGGGGTGTAGCTTGGAGGTCGAATGCCCTGGATTCAATCCCCAGTACCAAAAAAAATGTTTGAGGTTCAGCAAACCAAGGGGTGATATCAAAGGCAACAAGAATAAATGAATATTGTTTTCATGTACTTCCAAAGTCAAGGTGGGATAGATTTGAGGGTGAACAGCTCAACCATATTGCCCTGTGTTTGTGTCATCCTGACCTTACATTTTGCTAGGGAAAACTAATATTTCCAGTTAAGTAATTTGTCCCCACTGCTGCACCAGGGCCTAGTGTCCTAAGGAGAAAGACACTTCTCTAGAATAGGAATCCCCCCCCACCGACTTCAGTATACCCATGTTAACAGAGGGCAGATCAAGTGTCTTTTTTGTCTATGTGGTGCTGGGGATCGAACCAAGGGCTTTGCTCATGCTAAGCATGTGTTCTACCTCTGAGCTACATCCACATCCCCAGGATCTTGAGTCTTTTGGATTTTGCTTTGGAATGTATTGCCCAGGTAGTAAGATGTACATGCCCACCAGCCCCCCCCCAACCTGTGTCTAGCTCTGACCTTTTTGTGTGGCTTATCCTGGCTGATTTGGGGAGAAGGCCTTGGGTTGCTTTGCAGAACTGGCAGGTAGATAAAAGAAGAATGGCTTGAGCCAGGTGTGGTGGTGCATGCCTGTAATCCTAGCACTTGGGAGGCTGAGACAGGAAGATTGCAGGTTCGAGGATAGCCTCAGCAATTTAGTGAGACCCTGTTGCAAAATAAATAAAATAGGGCTGGGGGTGTAGCTCAGAGGTAGAATGCATCTGGGCTCATCCTCCAGTACCAAAATAAATAAATAAATAAAAATAGGGCTGGAGGTGTAGCTTAGAGGTAGACTGCCTCTGGGTTCAACCTCTAGTACCAAAAAAGAAGAAGGAGAAGGAGGAGGAGGCAGAGGAGAAGAGGAGGAAGAAGAAGGGTTCAAAATTCTCTCATTGTATTTCCAATGGAAACCAGTTGAAATTGATGGAGGTGGACTCCCCCACCCCAGGCCAAGTCTCCAGCTGCCTCTATTCCTCTGGCCAGCCCATCCAAGCCTGCAGGCTTCAGGGTAGGTTCATGGGTGCTGGGCTGCCCTGGTCATGTGGTGCTGCACACCCTCAGTCTGCCCTCAGGGCCCCTCTCACTGCTGCTACTGGGAGGGGCTTGGAGAGCACTGGGAGCAGGAATGGTGCGACGCTCTGGTTACTCTTGGGCCCTTCTGCTCTGGAGCACATCTCTATTTGGGTTTGGACACAGACCCCTGCCTGCTGCAGTCAGTGCTCCCGAATCACACTCGGATGGGCAGAGCAAGCAGGAACATTTCCTCTTGCAAATGCCACTGGCCATTCTGAGTAAGAGGCAAACAAATTAAGCCCTGATGATGGCCTACAGGGCCCCAAGTGATCTGAGCCCCCTGCCCTCTTCCCAACTTCTGGCTCAGTCCCCATCTCTTACAACCATCTCCTCTTTCCCCATCCTCACCCAGCCACATCACCTCTTTGCTGTTCCTCGACTGCCAGCACATCCCCATCTCAGGACCTTTGTGCTTTGTGTTCCTGCTGCCCGGAACTGCATCTGCAAAGATATATATATATATATTCTCATGGATCACTGCTTTACCTCTCTTCAGATCTTTGTTAAAATACTACCTGTTCATGGAGGGCTTTCCAGGTCACTTCTAGAATTACAAACTTATTTCTCTGACTCATTCTTTCCTTAGCATCTGAGACTAGAGTCTACATATTTATCCCACAGCCTTTCTTCCACCACCAGATCACATGATCCAGGAGAGCAGGAACATTTAGTCCCCACTGTCCCTGGCCCCTAGTAATATCAGGTACACAGTGGATGCTCAATACATCTGTGTTGAATACACGAACGAATATATGATCTCATTATCCTCATTTCTTCACAGTTAAAGAGCCAGGTTAAAATATTTGTCTCACCTATTTTGTAGGGCTCTTGTGAGGATACAGCAAATTAGAAAGTAGAGGATTAAAATGCTAAAAGCTGTATGTAACTCATGACATAAGAGTGCCCTGTTCCCAACCCTACTGAAACAGTGAGCCCTAGAAGGTCTACCATGCAGGTGCTAGGCATTTCTATTTATTTATTTATTTATTATTTATTTATTATTTATCTATTTATTTAGTGCTGCTGGGCATTGAACCCAGGGGTATTCTACCTCTGAGCTACAGTGTGTGCTACCACACCTGGCTCTGTGCTTTCTTACTTGTTTTTTTTTTTTTTTGGTGGTGCTGGGGATGGAACCCAGGACCCTGCATATGCTAGGCAGGTGCTCTACCACTGAATTACACCCAAGTCCTGATGCTTTCAATAATATAGTGTTGGTGCACGCCTGTAATCCTAGTACTTGGGAGGCTGAGACAAGAGGATCGCAGGTTTGAGGTCAGCCTTGGCAATTTAGCGAGACTCTGTTTCCAAATAAAAAATAAAATAGGACTGGGGTGTAGCTCAGGGGTGAAATGCCCTTGGGTTCCCCAGTACGACAAAAAATAATATAATTAACCTCAGTTGTGCATTCCCATTTCATTCCAACAATAGGCCTAGACATACGAGATATTTCAGGCTTTTTTTTTTTTGGTACTGGGGATTGAACCCAGGGGCATTCTATCTTTGAGCTATACCAATAGCCTTATTTATTTATTTATTATTTTTGTGGTACTGGGGATTGAACCCAGGGGCATTCTACCTCAAGGCTACACCCCCAGCCATATTTTTTATTCTTTATTTTGAAACAGGGTCTCACTAAGTAGCTGAGGGTGGCTGCAAATCCGCGATCCTCCTGTCT
This sequence comes from Glis glis, assembly GCA_004027185.1. Lineage (NCBI taxonomy): Eukaryota > Metazoa > Chordata > Mammalia > Rodentia > Gliridae > Glis > Glis glis. The sequence goes on from PVJS01043009.1 coordinate 13,976, forward strand.
CAGCCTCCCAAGTACTGGGATTACAAGCGTGTGCCACCACACCTGGCTATTTTTTGTTTTGAAACAGGGTCTTGCTAGGTTACTGAGAGTCTTGCTAAGTTGCCAAGGCTGGCCTCGAACCTGCCATCCTCCTGTCTCAGGTTCCCAAGTACTGGGATTACAGGTGTGTACCACCACACCCGGCTCCAACCTTTTCTTTGATTGGCTCCACTAGCAAGATTTGTGCTTTGGAAGGGGGAAGCTTTTTGTAGGTTGCAAACAGAACCATTCCTTTCTGAGGGATGTGGATTATTGTCTTGACTCATTCCTCTTCTGACCATATATATGTATTTATTTTGTGTGTGTGGTACTGGGGATTGAACCCAGGGCATTCCACCTCTGAACTACACCCCAAGCCCTATTTTATTTTTATTCTGAAACAGGGTCTTGCTAGGTTGCTGAGAGTCTCACTGTATTGCTGCTAAGGCTGTCCTTGAACCTGCCATCCACCAGTCTCAGCCTCCCAAGTACTGGGATTACAGGCATGTGCCACCATGTCCGGCTAAGGCCCAGCCTTTATCAAAAGCACTTGAGCAGAATCTGCTTTAATTTTTCTGTGAGTTTTCTCTCTTTTCTTTTTTTTTTTTTTTTTTGCAGTACCGGGGATTGAATGCAGGGGCGTTCTACCTCCGCGCTACGCCCCCGGCCCTATTTTTTTTTTTTATACTTTTATTTTGAAACCGGGTCTCACGAAGTTGCGGAGGGCCTCGCTAAGGAGAGAGAGAGAGAGAGAGAGAGAGAGCGAGAGAGCTGAGGCTGGCTGCGAACCCGGATCCTCCGGTCTCCGCCTCCCAAAGTACTGGGATTACAAGCGTGCGCCACCACGCCCGGCTTAGTTTTCTCTCTTTTCTATGAAATAGATTTGGGATTATCAACGCCGCTGGGTGCACTATACAGAGTTTATAAAGAGGGAGGACTTGATTCACAGCTTCCGATATATCTACTGTGTGCGCTGGAGCGTCCCGACTGCCCGGCTCCCCGTGCCACGAGCCAATGCCGCTGCTCATTTCACCATCAAGGTCAACAAAAGCAAGCCTCCGGTAAGCTCTGCTGCGCCCTGTTCCCTTCGCTGATGCTTTGAAGAGAATGAAGACTTTTCTAGTCAAAGTTATCAATGACTCCCTGTTTCCAAAATTTTCTCTTAGGCCTGGCGTGGTGGTGCACACTTGTAATCCCAGTACTTGGGAGGCTGAGACAGGAGGATCAGGGTTCGTGGCCAGCCTCAGCTACTTAGTGAGGTCCTCCGCAACTTAGTGAGACCCTGTTTCAAAATAAAAATAAAAAATAGGGCTGGGGGTGTAGCTCAGAAATAGAATGCCCCTGGGTTCAATCCCCAGTATCTCTTCTCTTCTCTTCTCTTCTCTTCTCTTCTCTTCTCTTCTCTTCTCTCTCTTCCCCAGGGGCATTATACCTCTGAGCTACACCCCCAGCCCTATTTTTTATTCTTTATTTTGAAACAGGGTCTCACTTAGTTGCAGAGGGCCTAAGTAGCTGAGGCTGGCCGTGAACCTGCGATCCTCCTGTCTCAGCCTCCCAAGTACTGGGGTTACAGGTGTGCACCACCACACCCGGCTGCAAAATTTAATTATCATATTTCTGTCCACATCTTATGTGGCTCATCTGCAGCACTTGCCATGGCTGATTCCCCTCCTCCATGACACTTACTATTTGGCTTCTAGAACACACTCCTGATTTTCCTCCTGTCTTGCTGTCCATTCATCCTCATTCTCTACTGCTATCCCTGCCTTATGCCAACCTCTTCATGTTGGAATGTCCCAAGACTCAGGCCTTGGACCCTCTCTCTATACTCACTTCCATAGTTTATCTTGTCTAGTCTCACGATTTTAAATGTTACCTACAGCTTATTGTTACCAAATTTATACTTCCAGCCCAGACATCTCCCACTTAGAGATTTGATAAACATTTCACTTATTGTATCTAAACCTGAACTTTTCATTTTCCCTTCCAAATTGGAGCTATGGGCTGTCTTCCTTATCTCGGCTGATGGCCAAATTCTTGGCATCATCCTTGATTCTTCTTTTTCTCTTACATCCCTCATTCAATCCATTAAGAAATCTAGTTGCAGCTGGGTGTGGTGGCACAGGCCTGTAATCCCAGTACTTGGGAGACAGGAGGATGGCAGGTTGGAGTTCAGCCTCAGCAACTTAGACCATTTCAAAATAAAAAATAAAGAGGGCTGAGGATGTAGCTTGGAGGTAGAATGCTCCTGGATTCAATCCCTAGTACCAAAAAAAGTGTAAAAAAATAAGAAGAAATGCAGGTGGCTCTACCTTCAAAAATACACCAGAGCTCCACAAATTCTACTGCCCCCATCCAAGACGCCATTCTCTCTCATCGACATGATTTCAACAGCCTCCTATCTGGTCTCTCTGATTCCACCTTTGCCCTCATCATGTCTCTTTAAGTATTTTCTGTAGTGCTGGCTGAGTGAATAGTGGAATTTCTCTTTTCAGTCTAGCAACCAGCCAGGGTGAGCCTTGTATAATGAATGTCTGTCACTACTGTGTTTAAAATTTTCAAAGGTACTTCTTCTTAAACTTTAAAGTACATATGAATTACATAGGGATCTTATTAAATGGAGCTTCTGATCCAGCAGGTCTGGGATGGGACGTGAGATTCTGCTTTACTAACAAGCCCCCAAGCATGCTGACACTGCAGGCCCCGAGACTTATGTTGGCATAGCAATGTTATTTCTGCTTTCCCACTACCCCTTCCCCCTCACTCTGCTCCAGCCACTCTGATCTTCTTGCTGTTTCTCAAATAAGCCAGGTAGAGCCCTGTCTCAGGGCCTTTGCACTTGCTATTCCTTTGGATTGGAATATTCTCCTCTAGGCACATGCATTGCCTGCCCCTCAGCTCCTCTACTGTATTTTCTATCCTATCTCCCTGTGCTTCTTCCACATAACTATTACCTGTGAATATGCTATACAATTGATTATTTCATTGTTGTCTGCTCTGCCAAAACGTAAGCTCCATGAAGGTGGGGACTTCTGTCTTGCTGTAAAATAAGGCATGACAAATAAAAACTTGAAGGAATGACTACTTGTAGCCACTAGGTAGAACAGGAATAAGAAATATGTTGACTTGAGCCGGGCGTGGTGGCGCACGCTTGTAATCCCAGTACTTTGGGAGGCGGAGACCTGAGGATCCGGGTTCGCGGCCAGCCTTAGCTCTCTCTCTCTCTCTCCCTATTTCTCTCTTTCTCTCTCTCTCTAC